>OMLJ01114333.1:0-12426 GCA_900302595.1 Gadiculus argenteus
CCCCTCCTGGGTCACCCCATCAGTCAAGACGAGAGTCAGATCGGGCCCCCGGGTGTGACCCCTGACCCCGGCCGCGGGGAGAGCCACTCCATCACCATGTGCACCACTATGATGGTTCTCACCACCATCGCTCTCGTTCTGCGCTCCAAATTCTCCAGCAAGATCAAGCCGTGAGTATTCACAGTGCTTCATCGTTTAGCCATAGAGCTCTTATCCAACACCACAGTACAGTGAATTCATGTTCATGTTATTCAGGAGCAGGTCAGGTTTAAGGGCAACAGCTACAGAGGTAGACTGCAGACATTGTGGATTTGCAAATTGTATATGTATATATATGTGTATACATATAGACATATGTATACATGTATAATTTGCAAATACACAATGTCTGCAGTGTATGCATATATAAGGATGTAGACATTTGTATATATGTATTACATTTATATTTAATGTCTTTTTTGAAGCACATTGGGTTGCCTTGCTGTATAAAATGTGCTATATAAATATTTTACATTTACATTTACATTAGAGGACTGAACGCCCTAACCCTTAGACTCTCATCGACCAAACCGCCAGTGTTTGTGCAGGTGTAATGTGTAATGTAATATTGTTGTTTTATTTGAATCATATTTGCTTCCCACCCCAGGCACTGGGGAACATGGGTCTTGTTCACGTTACACCTGCACATACGCACGCAATCCTTCTCCAATTGCACAACGAAAAAGGAAGCAAAATCCCAATGAACTTAATATTCTCTAGACACACTGAGAGCTTCGTTGACTATCGTTGTGGGAGGGTTTGTTGTGCATTTGAATGGTTCTGCGTATTTGAATGCGTATGCGATTGAGTAAGCTCCCTTATGCAGGGTTTATAGTGACGCAATGATTAATACAGCGAAATGAAGAGGCTAACTCACTAGTAAAGAGACGTATTTATACCTAGAATATATGAGAGTGGTTAACAGGGTTGAATGAGAGAATGTGTGAAGGATAGAAACAGAATAGAATAATTAAAACCAGTTCATTATTGATATGATTCATTAGTTGATTAGTACTGTGACTGCTTTGTGTGGAGCAGCGTCGATTCAGAGGGCGGGTGCTTAACAACGGTGTGTCACGCTACGCTAATGAACAGAGTTGTTTCAGAGCCGATAATTAGATTGCTAAAGTGTTGCTGATAATGACCTCGCCGTAGGACTACCTTGGATTATTTTGTCATCTAACAATGACACCCAACGCGTCTGACACCCAGGCACCCTGGGGCCTGCAGGGACGGCGAGGTGTGCTGTGAAAATTGGTTGGAATTCCATGCATGGTCCCAGCACAGCTTTCAGCAGGGATAGTCAACTTGTAAAACATGCTTACTTACTTACTTGACACTTGCTTAAAGGGGTGCTTCACCGATTTGCATGAAGCTTTGTATAAATAGAAACCCAGTAGTGTTTTTGAATGATTGTTCATCCCTCCCTCATTTTTCCCTGAGAAGGGAAAGCTCTGCATTTCTTTCTGAAATTGGGTTCGCCAATAATGCGAAATTGGTCATATTGCATCATTGGCAAACAAAAATGTGTCAATTTGCATCAAAGAAATACAGAGCTTTACGTTCTCAGGGAAAAATGAGGGAGGGATTCACGATCATTCAAAAATACGACTGGGTTTCTATTTATACAAAGAAAAGTACCCCTTTAACATAAGTACTGTTTATGATTTTAATCAGTATAAATTCAAATTCAATAAATTCAATAAATTATTTCGACCAATTACTGTTGATGTTGATAAGCTGGTGTCCATGGGACTTCTTGGACAATCTGTCCCGTGTGAAATAGCCTAAGAATATTGCGAAAGTTTCTGAAAAAATATGTGCATTTTTGGTGTTGGTGTGCCTTTGACTGAATGCTGAAATAGCGGCCAGAAATAACAACCACTGCTCTGGAAGATGGTTGAACAGTGGTACAATGAAATGTTTGGATGAATGTCATAGATGAGTTAGGTAGTAAGGTCGTGGACAAACGGGATTGGACCTAACACCTTTCAGGCGGGGAACCGGCCTAAGAACCCAAACTCAGTGACGCGCAAAGGGTCTGAATGTGTTCTTCTTCTGGCAACAGCGAGAAAGTCCCGGCCAAGGAGGGCTGCTCTGACGACACCACGGACGGCCAGAAATGAAAATCTATCGGAGGAAAAGCATGGAGGTACAATGAGCTGGAACTAATGATTATTTTCACAGTGGACTGTATGGACAGGAATCTGTTAGGGTTGGAAAGCTGCTGGACTCGAGAGCTGAACACAGAGACAGGGCTGGAGTTATGATGAGTATGATGAGGAAATAACGCGGGGTTTGAAGTAAACAGTGCCGTTAAAGTAGCATTAATAATCGTTTACTACGACAGCACCGGTAATCCAAAAACCCAGTCGAAACTGGGTGGAAAAAGTGTGTCGTTCAAACACACTTACTTCTCCTCCACCTACAGAGTTTGTTATGTACCATCATTCAAAAACCATTCATGTTATTTCCCATTAGACATTAGACTGACACATGAGCTGATACAGCGCCATCTATCAACTGGTGGAAGAAACATATGGGTCATTTTAGGTCATGTTGACAACAACCTGTTCTGTTGTTAAGCTAAGAGATCAAGTTGGTAAGGAAGTTGGGTGTGGCAAACCGTGAAAGAATACCTGTGAAGAATAGCAGAGAGATCTGAGAGACAAATCAGACAATAGCCGCGTCCCGACCAGGCGTACTTTTCCTGCTATGAGGTTTTGTGGGTGCGGTTTGGTAGAGAGGATCCGCCCAGGATCCGCCCCTCAGGGACTCTTACAGGGGCTCTTACAGGGGCTCAAAGTCCTCCAGCAGAGGTGGTACTTTTCTGAGCCGCTCGTAGCTCGTTGACGCTCTGTCGGTAAGCCTCTCGGACTTCCCTGTGGTGCGTACGCCACGACGAGGGGAGCTAATGCGTGGGCGGAGCAAAAAAAAAAGCCTAGGGCTGAAAAAGTCCTGGTGGGTACGCGGCTTATGAGGGGAACCATGTTAATATGATACGTCAATATACCGCGTCCTTCAGTGTGCATTCATTCTTACTTTCAGTGGACTATGATAATGAACATGAGTGAATTAATGACTGGTAGCACATACATTCTAATCTGGTGTCGTTTTAACGGGCCGTACTTCCCCACCGAGTGTGATGTTGATGAGCCATTAGAAGCTCTTTCAAAATGTTCCCATTAGTGACATCACGAGTGGTCCACAAAGCCGTATGATGGATGGATCGGTTCACAGTCGGTACAGTGCGTTATGTAGCCTGGTATTCAGTGACTCAAGTATTCAATTATCTGTCATCGAATACCACACATTCCTTCTTATTACTTTGACAGAATAATTATTGTGACTTGTTTGTTGACATATTCGTGATGAATCAATAATGCCTCAATGATTACATTCAAAGTTCCAGATTGATAAGAGCAAAACAAGCTTTCACAGTGACAAACATTTACAAACCTCACAAACTGCTCGTTTGGATAATTGGTTTACTTCAATTAATGGATTATTTGAATGGATGTGTTTTTTGCTTGTGTGCTGCCTTTTAGTTATCATGTCGTCCCATTTCCATATTTTCCTATTAATATTAATGTTTTTCTATCACATTAAGGAGAACACATTTCTGCGTTGACCTTCCAAAGTGTGTTTTCACTTAGACCTGCGACGGTTTAATACGGTGGCCATTAAGGGCTACATTATAACATTAGCAGAAACAATACGCAATACACACGGACCGAGCCATCGTTCATGAAAGGGACATGCTGTCATTCCTCAGACCCGAGGAACGGGAAACCTCGTCACCACGATAGCAGAGCTAGCCGTGCTTATTTATAAATAAGTAGCACGATTTGAAATGCATGATTCAACAGTACGATTTGGAGTGGATCTATAAAGCATATTCAATATCCCACAGGCCTCTCCAATGCCCGAGTGTCTCAGGCTACGATTGTACATTTTAATAAGATGCACAGAAGGATGTGGATTGAATCATGTTCAAAGACTGCAGAAGAACAAAGACTTTTAAAAAGCAAAAGTTTTTTTTTGCACAATGATCTTGTACTTTCTGTACATGAAATGCAGTGGATCAACGTCTTTACTAACCGAAGGTCCTGGGGAGAGTGCAGAAGATCATAGTATAATACATAAATTAATTCATCTGACCTTATGTGTTGCCTTGTATTCTGGAAAGCTGGCCAGAAACTTTCTTTAAACTTTCTTTACTTTTCTTTCATTATGAGTGCACTGCATGCAATGAAACCATCCCATGTTTTAGAATCGCTTGCTCTGTGCTAACCATCGCATGTGTTCTAATCATGCATGTGTCCCCTTACAATCGCATGATCTCTTACCATCTCGTGATCTCTAACCATCGCGTGTCTTCTCACCAATCCATGATCTCTAACCATTGCATAATCTCTAACCAGTGCATTATCTCTAACCATCACGAGATCTCTAACCATCGCATGATCTCTAACCAGTGCATTATCTCTAACCATCGCGAGATCTCTAACCATCACGAGATCTCTAACCCTTGCATGATCTCTAACCAGTGCATGATCTCTAACCAGTGCATGATCTCTAACCATTACGTGATCTCTAACCATCACATGATCTCTAACCATCACATGATCTCTAACCATCACATGATCTCTAACCAGTGCATGATCTCTAACCAGTGCATGATCTCTAACCATCATGTGATCTCTAACCAGTGCATGATCTCTAACCAGTGCATGATCTCTAACCAGTGCATGATCTCTAACCATTGTGAGATCTCTAACCATCACGTGATCTCTAACCAGTGCATGATCTCTAACCATCACATGATCTCTAACCATCGCATGTATTCTACCAGAAAATGAAGCGATGGCTCATTAACTCAGCCCAGAAGCGCGTCTTCAAACCAGCAGGTTGATACAAGCGGTGTAAAACCAGTGCAGCAGTGCACACAGGAAGGCCGGTTGTTATTGATTTGCGCCAGCCTCACCGTCCAAACAACTGACTGCAAGACCCAATTCCAATCTCAATCACTGTCAGAGCCTGCGGCTTCGGGAGGATACATGTGTTGTATTTCTGGGTAGCCGGGGAAGGCTGCAGACATCCATTCTAACAGCGTGTACCAAATGATCTCCCATGTACATAAGGGAGGGACGGCGTGACGCGACAGCTTCCTACCCGTAGCCGCCACGGGGAAATAATAAGCTCTGATCCATGTTCTCACATTTATTGATCCAGCAGAAACCCCAACACCTCTCTGAAAACATGTATTGGTATTTCTATCGTTCAGATCGTAGGTCATTTCGTATTTGTCGATACATGTTCACACCCAAGACTCAAAGATTAACGATTTCTATTATTTATATTCAAAATGAGTCCGATAAAGTCATTCAATTAGTTTGCGGCGATGTTGGGAACTTGGTATAAGTGTTGAATATAACCAAATGATTAGGTTTAATACGACATGTGTCTGGAACCTTGATACATTTGTGTTCAGAAGAGGTCAATTCTAATTTCCCCTAAAGCTATTTTATTCATTGCAGTTCTTTAATTATTCGTTTGCAAAAAGCTATCTGAATGTGTGGCGGGGCGACGGAGTATAGACACGGCTACAATGGTTCACCAATCACCTTGGACGTCCCTCTAAAGCAGTGAAGGTCTCTCACAAAGTCTCTGCGGAATAGAAATGAATGTAATAATGAGACGGACGGCTCTTCCTCCAGACGGAGACCGGAGGTGGAATTGAAACACAAATAAAGCAGAATGCTGGAGTTTGACATTTGAGATATTCATTTTGCAGATGACAAAAACAAAATGTGATTAAACCCGAAAGCCCCCAATACATCTGTAATGCCAATTAATAATCAATATGAATGAATTCAGTTACCGTCATTTCTCCCTACAGAGCGTACTATTGCAGGTGTTATTGTTCAGTTGTGGTAATTCAGCCCGGTCTCACTCCATGTCGTGCTCATGCGCACGAACGTTATTCATCTATTGAATCGTGTCCCAGAGAACGATAGTCTGACTTTTTTCGTGCTGCACAGAACGAAATGTAAATGAATGCATTTTGAACAGGAGCGTTTCTCCGAAGTAACTCTAACCCTAAACCCTAAACCCTAAACCCTAACCCTAAACCCTAACCCCTAACCCTAACTGTAACCCTAACTGTAACCGTAACCTTAACCCTAACCCTAAACGTAACCCTATTCAAAATGCATTGGTTTACATTTCGTTCTGTGTAGCATGAAAAAAGTCAGACTATCGTTCTCTGGGACACGATTCAATAGATGAATAACGTTTGTGCGCATGAGCACGATATGGCGTGATACCGCGTTGGGTAATTATGGGTTTTACGATTTAAAGAAGGGCGATTCTGGCTTACTAGAAGGTGGCATGTGATCTGTAACAATGACAACCTGTCAAATAGAGAAAATCAAATCAAATAGGAGACAGGAACGTTTCTGAAGTGCAAGACAAACCGATCAAAACGTCGTTCCTGTCTGCAACGGATTTTCTCTTTAGCTCCGTCGGTCACATTCCCTTTGTGTGTTTTTTTTTCTTTTTGTTTCTTTGACGCGACCGTTTAACTGTTGTGGAGGGAGTGGAGACACTGTGTCCTGATTGGCTAAGCTCGCCTTAGAGATGACAGCGGTTGGCAGAGAACCCGACCAGACAGAGGTCATCTGGCGCCGTGCGTCTAGCCGGTACCCGCGTCCCGCGTCTAATTTTACCCATGTCAAGAATCCCGAGACTTGACGCACGACGCGTTGGTGACTGAACTTGTCTTCCAAGAATAGAAATAAATAAAAGTAAGAAGCAGACAGGCTGCTGCTGTGATGGAGTGGTTCAGGGTGGATGAGTGACACGAGGCTTTCCGCGCTTTCTTCCATCGCCCTAGCACCGGTCGGCCGGGTCGATCCAAGTCCGGAGACGAGTCGGCTTCATCGTTTGTTTATCGTTCTTGTTCCCCCTCCGAAGATCAGCAGCTCTGCGTCCTCCGACACGATCAAACACAGATTAGAACCGTACCCGTTCGTACGCGTTCAAGGCCTTTCGGTGTGTCCACCAAACAACCTTTGCTCTCTTTATTTTTCGGTATTTTGTTCGGTCTGCTATGACCTTGCTTTACTAATTAAAGATATTATTTATATTGTTCTTAGTAGCCGCGTACCCACCAGGACTTTTTCAGTCCCAGGCTTTTGTTGTTTGGCTCCGCCCAGCATTAGCTCCCCTTGTCGTGGCGTACGCACCACAGGGAAGTCCGAGAGGCTTACCGACGGAGCGTCGACGAGCTACGAGCGGCTCAGAAAAGTACCACCTCTGCTGGAGGACTTTCTGAGCCCCCTGTAAGAGCCCCTGTAAGAGTTCCTGAGGGGCGGATCCTGGGCGGATCCTCTCTCCAAACCGCACCCACAAAACCTCCAGCAAACATCGCAGAAAGGTGATGAGTTTGCAACCGTGCTCATACTGAATCAGAATTAATTAATAAAATAAAAATGAACTTGTTAACATTGACACTTAAGTGACTCAAACACTAAAATGGTCAACGTGTATATACTGTCAATAATGTCTAACGGAACTGTCTGAAATGTTAATGTTGAGTTACAGTTCTAGCTGATTCCTGTATGGATCTACAATAAAATGTCTCTGGCATCGCTGATGCAGTGAAGAGAAATAACACACGGAATATCCACTCCAGGTGGTATCTGTAATTATATTGTACGGCTCATAATACTGTAGTATTATGTCTGGGAACAGCTTGTACTAATTTTAGTAGTAAGCTAATTCAATTCATTGGCACAGGATGGCTTCATTTAGCCGTCAATTTGTTCAACAGCTGGAAAGTGTAGATTTGTCAACTGTTTATTTACCTGCAATAAATATGCACACAGGAAATAAACTATTGTAGAAGGAAATACGCTTTCTGCTTCACGTAACAATGCAAAGCCCTGTTTCTCACGGCGTCCTAGCACCAATAAACATAGTTCATCCAGTCAGACGTGCCCTTTCTATTCCAATATTTCTACACCGAATGCTAACAAGCGTGACATAGCCTATTGTTGTTTTGTCCGTATTTAAAATCTTTTTTTTTTTTTTATCCGCCCGCCACAAAAACGAGGAACATTTTTGGAAGCTCAATAAACAACATGGCGCGATTGTTTGTTTACGGACTCGGGAGTAAATGGACCTTTTACTCTGAAATTGGAAGTGGAGACCTCTCTCTCTCCGTCGGCCTCGCCGCGGTGCCTCCTGTTGAAGACGGAGTGCCGTCCGGAGCGCCCCGAGACCGCGGGAAGCAGCCGAGCGGCAAGTGTGAGCGGAGTAATTGCCTCGCACAAAAAAGTGTGCGTCTCGCATCCCGGACTCACAAACAGGGCTTCTTGTTGCGCGGTTGTGCTCGCTCAGTACTTTTCCGTTGAAAGGACGGTTCTGTTTAAGAGTTGCCTATTATCTGCCCTCGGTCCGCGAGGCACCCTCACTCGCCCCTCGTCCACCGGGCCGCAGACCGGGAGAATTATCTGTGAGATGTACTCGGGACAAATTGCTTGTTTGAAACCAACACATTTTCAATCCCTCCGGAGCGTCCCCCCACCGCCTCTCTACTGTCTTAAAGGTTCACGTCAAATACGGTCGTGCGGATTCTTCCCCCTGTCTGCCGGGTTCAGAGTTGATGCTGATGTGGACGTCTGTTAGTTCCACAGAGTCGGACGCTCTGGGATTCTCCGCACCCCCCCCCCTCACGCCCTCGTCTATACCGCTTAACGTCCGCACTGCCACGCAAATATAACGTCTGGGGAGTTTGTGTGTTTGGATGCGGACGTGTGTCATAAATAAGAAATAGACGAATGTCCATGTCAGTCCAACCAAGATAATAGTTTGATAATACTTTACTCTTAATAAATGTTTCCCCTATTGTTAAGAAAGAGGAGAGGAAGGAGGTCACCACGGTTCAACTTGCCCTGACGTTGGGACATGCGTATAGAAATAATAATAATATTAGATTAAGATAGAATAATAATAATAAGAACGCACACTTATGCTCAAACTAAACAATTCAATTATGTGTTTTTAGTTTCTTTGTTGGAGACTTCTACCCCTTGATATTTTCTGTAAAAAGGTTCTAACAAAAAATTATCAACACAATAAATTGCAAAAATCAAGTTTTTGTGATTTCTATCAATTAATTTATGAATGCTATATTTTCTTCTAGGGTTAGGGCATGAATAACACATTTAGTATATTGGTGGATTTGTTTCAATCATATTTTTGTATGGCTAATTATAATTATATACAGGGAACATACATGCCAGTCAGTAATTCCAGTAACCATGGTGAAATGTCGCATCCAACACCATAGTGTTAACGGTGAAGGGCTAGAAATATCATTGCCCCTGGTAATAAAGGTGATGCAAACTTAATTATTTCATATAATTTGCTCATATATAAGCCAAGTATATTATAAATATATTAAGTTGGATTCCCTACTCATGATGGTAAAAACATATATTTGAAGGAATAAAAGAGTTATTTCTGCAAGAGTGGCGTCAGGCAAGCTTACTGTTCAACAATCCTGTATTGGTAAAGGAGGGTTATACAGTATATCAGTATAAAGGAGGGTTATATATCAGGAAGTCATTAAAATAGCGCTAAAGCAACATGGGTCATGATGGAGAATAGCACCTTCAACTATGGTGGCACAGCCCGGTCTCACTCCATATCGTGCTCATGCGCACAAACGTTATTAATCTATTGAATCGTGTCCAAGAGCACGATAGTCTGACTTTTTTCATGCTGCACAGAACAAAATGTAAACCAATGCATTTTGAACGGGAGCGTTTCTCAGACTGTAACTCTAACCCTAACCGTAACTGTAACACCGTCCTACTTCCGGGTTCTGTTCCTACTCCCGGGGAACTGTTGTGCACGAGTTTACTGCAGGACACAAGCTCTGTCTCGTGGAGGCGGGACCTGAAGAACCACGGAGCCAATAGCAGCACGTCGTTACCGTTATCCCACCTGAGAGCGCAACCATAGCGGACAATGAAGCGATGATGCTAAAACTATGCGCGTTCCCGTGAGTTTTACAGCCCATCCAATGCAGTTTGTTGTCTTCTGCGTCCTACCTATCTGTAACGGGGCTCCTTATTGGCTACCGAGACCGTGATCGGAAATGACCTGACGGAAGGTCAGGTCACAAGGTCTTGACCCTGGGGAATTTCAGACTATTTCAGTCCATTTAGGCTGGGTTTGGTAGCCTAGCCTAGCATGCGCCATTGAAATGAATGGGGGGCGGGGCTTCTCACTCTCTCCAGTTATATTAATACCTTCCTTGGCTTCCCCCCCTCCACCTATTTCTCTTCTGGTAACGCTGAGGCCACCGAGTGGTTCTTCTGAATCTGGTCGCCCTCCTCCGGTCCTGCTCCTCCAGTCGCTGGTGTGTTGTCGACGACAAACAGCCATGCTGGGTCGGGACTGGGGCTTGAGGCAGGGCACACCGCAGCTGGAGGAACGGGGGCAGGAGAGTCGTCCCGGGAGAACACCCCCTCCGTGTCGGTGAGACGGTGTAAAGCCTAGTTTATACTTCTCCGTCTCCGTCATCCGTTACTCCGTCACCACGGAGACCCCTCGAGACCTTCGCACTTCTCCGTCGGGATGTCGGATACGCAACGCAATCCACCGCCCGATGGATCTTATACGTTGACTACTAACCATGTAAACAGTGTTGGAAATTAACTTCCAAAGCTTTTCAGATCTTATTTGGTGTTTTATTAGTCCTTAATGTGCTTAATGTAGAAAGTAAATAAGGAGCCAAGTCAAACCGGGGAACGTGATTGCGGAAATTATTTTGTTAGAGGACCAATCACAGCCCTCCGTCTCCGTCTCCCCTCGACGGAGTGACGGACACTTAAAAAACATTTCACGCAGACGGAGACGACGCAGAGGGTCTCCGTCAGGCTCTCCGGCTACGGAGAGGGTCTCCGACAGCTGTCTGTAGCCGGCGTACAGCACGTTACGGAGAAGTATAAACCAGGCTTAAGGGATTGACAATAGAGGCGATAGAAAGGGACATGCCCTACAAAGCCGAGCACCTCACAAACATTCCACACAACGAGAAGGTCTGAACACAGTTCAGTGCTGCAGCATGCCGCAGTCTGAGACACCGACGCATTCTGCATGTTTCACACCGAGCCCGGGGCAGCACGTCACCTGTCAATTCTTTTTTTATTTGAAGCCAATGTAGTGCACGTCTGTATGGCGTCTGTCTTCAAAGTAGACTCTAGGTGTACGGCTTAACAGTGCGTCATTTGAATGAGGAATAGGTGTGATTTGAGAGCGTGTGAAGGAGGTAATTTGAGTCTCACACTCAATCTGTTGGCAGCTTTGCTTTTAACTGAAACCAACGACAGTACAGTAACGTACCTGCTAGCACCGCCGCCGCCGCCAGTTAGCAGCTAGCCATACGCCCCGTCTCTGCGTATCAGCAGTAACACAGCAACCTGCATTAACCCATGACTGTCAGGTATGGTGCAATACGCATATCCACAGACTTGGAGTGTTTGGGGTCAGTAGAAATATGCTAATCTTCTACAGGGCAGCAATTGAGTGTATTCTGCGGTACGGTGTTACCAGCTGGTTTGGGAACCTAACAGTCAAATCTAAAACCCAGATTTTTAACCTAGTTGAGACGACAGGAAAAATGATGGGAACACCAGCACCTCTCTCGGCAGGAGCTCTTTGACCAGGCAGCAATAAGTCAGGCTAAGACTATCCTATCTGACAGCTACCATCTGTTGTATCCTGAATATATAGTGTTGAATTCAGGCTGGAGGTACAGGGTTCCTCTGTGCAAACATAACAGGTAGAAGCACTCATTCATACCCATTTCAGTCAAGCTCATCAATGAGAAATGGTGATCAGGATTGAATATAGGAAGTAATATATTCACATGGCTGTGAATACATTATAAATAGCACAACACATTGATATTTTTGTATTTATTTAGTATATTTTTGTAGGATTGAAATGCATGGTCAGGGCTGAATTGAGTATTTACATATGACTGAGTGTCGACTGTAGGTAGTAATGTACTTTTTAAAGTAGAACGTATGGGGGTGTAGAACTGGAGCATTGAATGTATATTCATTAGGATTGAATGCACAGGAAGTGGTGAATGGATAAAGGAATGGACACAGAAAGGACTGGATGCATGGATGATTATAATTATGTAAGCATGGATGAGTTTGTAAGGCTGGTAAGGTAGAACAGAATGAATGTTGTGTGGCTCTTCTTTTTTGTTGTGCCATGTTTTTACTGTTATTGATGCAGAAACCTCCCGATACCCAAGACAAATTTCTCCCTGGGGAGACGAAATAAAGTGACCTTGGA
>OMLJ01114343.1:0-10615 GCA_900302595.1 Gadiculus argenteus
CAATAGGCAAGCTAACCCTAACCCTAACCCTAGCCCTAACCCTAACCCTAGCCCTAACCCTCCTGGCCCTAACCCTAACCCTGACCCTTACCTAGGTCCACATCCAATAGGCAAGCTAACCCTAACCCTAACCGTAACCCTAACCCTAAACCCTAACCGTAATTATCGTGCTCTGGGACACGATTCATAGATGAATAACGTTCGTGCGCATGAGCACGATATGACGTGATATCGCGTTGAATATTCAACACGTTATAATGCACACAACAGACCAGGGGGTGGTTTCTAGAAAAAGGGCATTTGTTGTTGATTCAAAACGTGCTCGTTCGAAACATGAATATGCATAAGCTTCCTTACCCACGTTTGCGGAACAATTGGTTCAGTATCACTATGACTCTCCCCACTGTGACTCTGATCCAGTGTGATCTAGACGCACGCAAAAGCAACGCAATCATCACGACTTTTAACAAGTGCCCCGCGTCAATGGTGTTTCCCTCAGTGATTATCGTGTGTATTTCTAACTGTATTGACAAATTTATAAATAATTAAAAAGCAGCTAGTGCGACAGCTGTGATAGCAAACAGGAATGTGTGTGTTTTCCCCTTTGAAGCTGCAGAGCCCCTGCTGTGTGTGTACTGACGCCCTTCCGTCATGTGGATAAATCATCAGAAAGCCTTCTGTGTGAAGCGCTCCACAATAACACCGCTATATCCAGGCTCTGGATCTCTGTGTAGGATGTGCACACAACCAGCCCGGTCTCACGCCATATCGTGCTCATGCGCACGAACGTTATTCATCTATTGAATACATAGAACGAAATGTAAACCAATGCATTTTGAATAGGGTTAGGGTTAGGATTAGGGTTAGGGTTTAGGATTAGGGTTTAGGGTTAGGGTTACGTCGGAGAAACGCTCCCGTTCAAAATGCATTGCTTTACATTGCGTTCTGTGCAGCACGAAA
The DNA here is from genome assembly GCA_900302595.1 of Gadiculus argenteus. NCBI lineage: Eukaryota > Metazoa > Chordata > Actinopteri > Gadiformes > Gadidae > Gadiculus > Gadiculus argenteus. Next base: position 961 of record OMLJ01114343.1, read on the forward strand.
AAGGTGGAGAAACACTCCCATTCATTTACATTTTGTTCTGTGTAGCACGAAAAAAGTCAGACTATCGTGCTCTGGGACACGATTCAATAGATTAATAACATTTGTGCGCATGAGCACGATATGGCGTGAGACTGGGCTGGATCGGTACGTAGCATATGGAATATGCTACGTTAATTTCCAGTTCAATAATTGAATTACGAATTATGTCTACACTGAATATAAATAGTTTCGAATTTTCTTCTATCGCAGACACGTATATTGGTAGATGTTATTGTCTTTACCTTGACGCGTTTCGACGGAGACTGGTGTGACGCGTTTCTTAGGTAAAGGTAAAGAGAATAACATCTATATACGATATACGTGTCTGTGATAAAAGAACATTCTAGACCATTTCCAGTTCATTTGGGATTGAGTGTGTGCGTGTGAATCATCCTTTCCGACCCAATCATTGTAGTGAACTCAGTCTATCCTTGATGCGTACATGGGAAACAGTCCGTCGCTGTGTGTTAAGAGGCAGGAGGTATTCATGAGAAGAACGAGGTCTACCGCGTGTTAAGTAGTCCTTCCACCTTTCAACCTCTAATTTGCTTCATCACAAGACGTGTGTATCGCACTCGACTCGGAGCAAAGGGGATTTCAGCCGCGTACCGACCAGGCGTACTTTACCCGCTATGAGGTTTTTTGTGGGTGCGGTTTGGAGAGAGGCTCCGCCCAGGATCCGCCCCTCAGGACTCTTACAGGGGCTCTTACAGGGGCTCAGAAAGTCCTCCAGCAGAGGTGGTACTTTTCTGAGCCGCTCGTAGCTCGTTGACGCTCCGTCGGTAAGCCTCTCGGACTTCCCTGTGGTGCGTACGCGACGACAAGGGGAGGAGCTAATGCGTGGGCGGAGCCAAAAAAATAAAAAAGCCTGGGACTGAAAAAGTTCTGGTCGGTACTCGGCTTATTTTGTTGAATTGCAACCGAATTGAAATTATCTTGAGGAACAGCCAGTGGTTATGTGATTTTAATGTTTTTTTCTATGCCTTAATGATTATACAGCATTGTTTGTGTTATGGGTGCGTCTACGCTCAGTGTGAAAATTCGGTGTCAGGTAGCATCCTAAGCTACGGACACTGGATTCAGACACACTAAGTCATTAAGGACCAGGGTTTAGGTATCTTGGTCAAGGAGGGGTGCAGCCACTTGGGGATGGAGTCCATGACCTTGAGGCTTGGAGCTGATTGGTTGAATCCACTCCAGTATCAAACCCCTGAACCACGTGCACCAGATACATATAGTATGTAAGTAGGACAGTTCACATTAAACATTTGTATTCTCGGATACAAACGATGAATAAATAAGAGCACGGAGACAGTAAACAAACAAAGCCGAACCGTAATAGAGCTGAATCTGTGAAACTTTGAACACAGAAAACTACAAGAGATTCCAGAAGATCAAGCAGCACTTGAGGGAATTTTTCAGTAAGCTGCACGCGGGCTTAAGAGCATAATTACATGCAAAATTGTTTCAGATATAAGAATAACCGGTGGAGGCCTTGTTTAAGGGGCAAAGCGATTTGTTTGCCTGTACACACATTGTGACATTTCAGGTTAACACGCATAATTGGATGTGTATAGTCTAAAGGTTGCTTATTTTAGTATTTTTAGGGAAATGAGAAACTGAGAAACAGACTAGAAGAACATTCAAAATTCTGTGGGGACGAAAATAAAAAAAGTCGATAGAATACATCAGTTAAATACATTTGCCGGCACTATATTAACAAGCATGGCAGCCTTTGTACCAAAAAAGTCCCCAAGTTCAGTAACGCCACACACACACTAATACATTAGCCACGTACCCACCAGGACTTTTTCAGTCCCAGGCTTTTTTTTTTTGGCTCCGCCCACGCGTTAGCTCCCCTTGTCGTGGCGTACGCACCACAGGGAAGTCCGATAGGCTTACCGACGGAGCGTTGACGAGCTACGAGCGGCTCAGAAAAGTACCACCTCTGCTGGAGGACTTTCTGAGCCCCTGTAAGAGCCCCTATAAGGATCCTGGGCGGATCCTCTCTCCAAACCGCACCCACAAAACCTCATAGCGGGAAAAGTACCCCTGGTGGGTACGCGGCTAATGTTCTGAGCTTGCACCCTACACCTGTGTTCACCCTGGTGTGTTCCAAAGGGTTTCCACAACCCGTTCAGCCAGTGAGCAACGCACACCACCGCTGCTCATTGACAAGGGTGATTGATTGATTGATTGATTGACATGCCTGTTAAAAGATGACATCACAGACTCCGTTGCCAGCCCAGGATGTCTGTGTTAATGAACACACACTCACCTCCTTGTTCCACTAACTCCCAGTTTCTTTAGAACCCTTCCGTTTCTTTCCTTTGATAAACACAAAGGTCTCTGTGCGAGCCACCGTTACATTCTGACCTATTTTCTGATTGTTCCGAATTCTTAGAGGCGGTGATTTTCCACGGTTGACCTCCATGGTGGATGGCCCTTGTCGCATTGATGGATTTTGAAATATGGTGTGTGTCCATAGCTTTGGCATGCTTTGACTTGCAAATCGTGTCACTGATCAACTTTTTCGCCATAGCTAACCCTCAATATGGGATATTACATAGCTGGGATGTTAATATTACATTTTATTCCGAAAACCACTTACATTTATATTTAGAGCATTTAGCAGACGCTTTTATCCAAAGCGACTTACAATAAGTACATTTGTCATAAGAAGTGCCGCGATATATCTCTGTCGGTGCAGTAAAGATGTTCATAGAACCAAGTGAAGTACTGACTATCGTTGACCCAACCTATTCCCTGTATACAGCAGTGATACTAACTACTGTAGAGGATACAGAACCTATTCCCCATCTACAGCAGTGATACTAACTACTGTAGAGGATACACAACCTATTCCCCGTCTACAGCAGTGATATACTAACTACTGTAGAGGACACACAACCTATTCCCCGTCTACAGCAGTGATAATAACTACTGTAGATGATACACAACCTATTCCCTGTATACAGCAGTGATACTAACTACTGTAGAGGATACACAACCTATTCCCTGTATACAGCAGTAATACTAACTACTGTAGAGGATACACAAATTACTAAAACTAAACAAAATACCACATACATTAGGTGCGTACATTAATTGCGTAAGACATGATGGTGGGTGGAGGGGGATGGCTATGGAGAGTCTAGGAGAACTCTGAACAGTTATGTCATAGATCAACAATTGAATTGTGTTCCAGAATCAAACTAAAACAAACTTTCCCAAAAGATATTCCACTAATACCTAGTGTTTGTCGTCACAGGTGGTGAGGTTTTACAGAGTAGCCCGTACTGCTACGAGGCCAGGCGAGGACTCGGTCTTATGCTAAACCGAGCGGCCAAATGAGGTCCAATTGAGAATAACTGACAAATATACAGTGTGACACGCAGTAATTGGCAGAAGAAAGCGTTCCGATCCGATGGTTCCGGTCTAAGGTAGATACCAAAGCGTTGTGTCTGAGTGGGGAACAGCGAGCGTACTGCTGTTGTTGTATCTTTAAACATCTCTGTTGAGGATAATGAGCGTGGGGTTGGAGTGTGTGTGTCCTCTTGAGCGTGTGTTTCAAAATAGAGCGGTTTGCTGGTTATCCCAAAAGAATGCTGCTTTGATTCCACAAGAAAGGAACACGAGCACACGTGTACTGTAAACACTTACAGTACACGTTTCATGTTATCCTCAGCTCACCCCTGGAAATAGTCGACCTGGTATCACGCCATATCGTGAAATGTAAACCAATGCATTTTGAATAGGGTTAAGGTTAGGGTTAGGTTTAGGGTTAGGGTTAGGGTTAGGATTAGGGTTAGGGTTTAGGGTTTAGGGTTAGAGTTACGTCGGAGAAACGCTCCCGTTCAAAATGCATTGCTTTACATTGCGTTCTGTGCAGCATGAAAAAAGTGGAGAAATGCTCCCATTCATTTACATTTCGTTCTGTGTAGCACGAAAAAAGTCAGACTATCGTGCTCTGGGACACGATTCAACAGATTAATAACGTTTGTGCGCATGAGCACGATATGGAGTGAGACCGGGCTGAAATAGTCAACTTCGAGCACAAATGAAGCAGGAATCTCAGAATCCTGGCGTTTGTGTTTGTGGCGGCGATGTATTTACACAGAAAATGCCCCAGAAAAAATCCAATTAACCTTCCATATTGAACGTTTAAGTACACAATATTTCCCAGAGTCTCTAATATTTGAGACAAAACAAAAAGGTAATTAACAGGGGAAGGCAGTGCCTTTATTTACCATCCCACCTCAGAAGGCCGGACTGCCCGATGGGAATACTAACAAATATCAGATTTCCCTAAGCCTGATAAGTATTAGCCATTATCCGCCGGTCCAATGTTGTTGTCGTAAAAGTAATTTCGAGGGCGTCCTCATTTCCTCAGTTACTTTCACTCTGAGGAGGTATTAAGTCCTCTTTGAAAATGGGTCCATTCAGTCAAATTAAAAGCACCGCCTATGGATGAAACTACAACAAAGGTGAATGAGCAATAAGTACCATAACCAAGATATTATGATGGGACTGTGAAGGCGTCTCGACCAGTCTGTCCTTCAAACACTTTCCTGTGGTGGTTGTTTGCAACCATTTCATTCTTTTTGAAAGTACCCTGAGTGAGATCTTAAAGGGACACTCCACCCATCTGCATTAAGCTTTGTATCGCTAGAATACAAAGCAATGGATTGAATGGTCTTGCATCATTCCCTAATTTTCCCCAGAGATGGGAGATATCTGTATTCACCTCTAACACTTCCTTCTTTAAATGATGTCATATGATCGTTTTTACATCATTTAAAGAATGAAGTGTTCGAGTTCAGGCTCTGGTGAGACTACAAGCACACACTTTTCTTGGACAAGAAGGCACCAAAATAGAAATGTACCAGTATGTTACATTTCCACTACAAATATGACCGACTTTCAATACAGATTAATGTGAAAATCGGTGGAATGTCCTTTTAAAATGCTAAATGCTGTATACCAAGGTGTGTACTTTTATCTGGCACAGACTCACACAGGATGTGCAGTGAAATGTTTGTGTGACACTCTCTTCTCTCATGTATTTCTGTGAGACGGTGACACGCAATGACTACGAGATGACAGCTCAGTGGAATGTGAAGCGTTCCTTCGTTCCTTCGTTAAGAATGCAGCGTAGCACCGCTTTACACCAGAAGGGCCGGAGTCTACTTGCTGAGCGTGAGGTTTAACGGCGTGAGGTTTAGCGTGACCGATCGCACGCGTATGCGACCTGGTGCGACCTGTGTGCGTACTCGCTGCAACATTTATGCAGCGAGTAGTGACAGTGGAGGACTCCACTTGGGGTCAGACCACAGTAAAGTCTGGTTTATACTCCTCCGTAAAGGGCTGTACGCGGACACCGAGAGCCCTCTCCGTCGCACGGAGACCCTCTCGGAGACCCTCTCCGTACTCTCCGGGCGCATCAGATATTTTTTAAGTGTCAGTCACTCCGTCGAGGGGAGACGGAGACGGCAAGGGCTGTGATTGGTCTTAAGGACTAATAAAACACAGAACAGTATTATTCAATTGCCGACCAACCTTAAACACAGCTCAGTGAGGTATGGCTCCTGCTTTTGGTCCTACTGGTATCAGTGCCGGTATCCATTTTTTAATCCTGTTTTTATTTCTTTTATGTGCCCTGTTGTATTTTGTATTTGGTCATTGTCGTGTGTGTTTTATATATGGACCACGAGACCACGAGTGATTAAATAAACTTGAATGAATAAATGATTGATTGATTGATTGATTGATTGATTGAAGGAACCCTAGTTAGTCTGCGGGGGGGAAACTAAATTAAGGAAGAGGATTCAAACGCATGTTTAAGGCAAAGCCAGTGCCAGCTGTGTGACGCATATTATTAAGAAACCCACAATTTAAGGAAGGAAGGTCGCGCCCCCCTTCCTCCGGTATCTCCGTCTTCGTTCTCCCCACTCCCTCTGAACGATGAAGATGAACCAGGAGGAGACGGAGCGAGGGGATGACTCACCTCACATGCGTGCGTCCCAGCGATGACAGCCGCGACGGTGTGCTCTCAGTGACCGGGGTTAAAGGTCGCGTCTCCGTCGGGCCGCCTCTCCCCGCTGACGGAGCTGCTGATGGAGTTCAAGAGGATGCAGATTAACGCTCTGAACACAAACCGCAAAATCTTATGAAATATTTTGTTGGTTTCACCCGGTAGCGTTGTGGTGTAAAGCCAGCCTAAGTTCAACAAACGTAACCAACAAACGATGCTACGCTGGTCTTTGTGATTCCCCCTGCGTCTCTGTACTCTGTCGGGGGTGTTGTGGTTTTTACAAAGCCGGTCGCGCACACAAAGTTTGTTTTTGTGGTTACGTCAATTCGGATTGTCCTCAGACTTACTTATTATTGGATAAAGTAGATAGGCTGTGTGGGTAAAGGCTCTAGGGGATTACATTTACATTTAGGGCGTTTAGCAGACGCTTTTATCCAAAGCCACTTACAATAAGTAATAAATACATTACATCTGTCTGTGCTACACCTACATGATCTCCTACCATTTTATAGAAAATAAGCGTGTCCTTCAATATTCCTGTAGCCCTTATAAAAGTCATTTTAAATAAAAATGCATAGTATATTTATTTCAAAGGATATTCCATTTCACATTCACTTACTTATGAATAAACTTAAATTCCCATAAATTATTTTTCAACGTTATGAGGGCAAGTTATATATCTATATTCACAAAATGAGCATTGCTAATTGGTGAGTGACAATAACAGAAAACAATGTGGAATGGAATAACCTTTTGAAACAAATACAATATACATTCAATTTATTAGGACTTGCTACAGGAATATTGAAGGACATCTTTACTTGATGTTGAAATGGTAGGAGGTGTAGGTGAAGCAAATACGGAGATACATAACAATGAACACAACACATTGCAACGCATTGCACATAACAATGAAGTATTATGAGTGAACAATAGGGTTCTACACTGTAGTATTTCAGCTCAGTTGTGAATGTACCTGTGAATGCGCTGTAGAACGGGTGCACTCTAAATATGTGTATTGCGTTTGATGTTGGGAAGCTATTCTGGTGGAAGAAACAAAGCGACAGATGGCGTGACAATAGATTTCTCTCCATGGCGTCCTTTGAAAACCTGGCTCTGTGTAATTAAGTGATACAGGCAGCACTGGACGGCTTAGATCACAGTCTCCAATCACATGATACGAGGAGTCAGGTCATGTCACGCCAAGATGGCGGTTCACTGCGAGGTGCCCTAACGCTAACCCTATAGCACATTTTAATAACACAAGGTTGCCACATAAAAGTGCTGCACATAAAAACTATAAAACAATTTAGCATGAAAGGATAGAGGATCTATACACACACAATGCACAAATAATAATATTCTTAATGACGAGAATTCAATTAAATAAAAGATTGCCCTTAATGGCAAGATGCACCGTGCAAAACCACTAGCTGTCAGGTTAATGAGATAATTGCAAACTCTGTTCTAAATCGACGGGTTGGAAGTGTCAGTGAAAGAGAGACTTTCCGGAAAGCTCTCTCGCTCCTCCTACGTATATTTTTAGAATAAGTAAAATGTACGAAAAAGGTGAATAGTTTAATCTCACTAGTTACTTAGTGTAGCATACTTTTTTTTGTGTGCCATGGTTGAGAATGTCCATCACAAATAATTGAATACCTAAAAAATTATGACCACGGTTAATCAATTCAGAACCAAATAAATGAAGTATGTTCTACAACAATCATTAGAATTACAATTTATATGTCATGGTTAAGTAGTGGGCAAGTGGTGGCAAAAACTGCAAACTTACGGATAAAAAATAAACTCCCCTTGGTATGAGAAATGTGCTGTTGAGTGAATGTTGGTAACTTCAAAGTCAACCTTTAAACATAAGAGGAAAGTGTAGCTTGAAAGAAAAGCACAGTGAAAGAGAAGAGTGTGGTTCACCCTTGTCCAATGACAACAGTTAATAATTGTTGTCATTGTGTGTACAAGTATGTGGCATCTGGTGGAACAGATTTGGCAGAAATGTAAGATATTCATCTAGTGTGTTTTTTCATTTTTATGTGTTTCAAATTTTCAAACAATCCTAATCGTTATATTACTTCTAAGCTGTGACCTGTAGTTTTACAGGCTAAACACAAATGATGAGTTATTGAGTTAAATTATTATCTATATAGCAGCTGTAAACCATTGCTGTAAACTTGGCCGCTCAATGCTCGAGGTATAGACGATGAGATCATTGTGTGAGTACCGACTGGCCCCTACAGGCCACCGTAGTTCCTCCTACGTCGTTAAGAGGGGCGGAGTGCAATCAGCAAACCTCGGTGCCAGATGCCACCAAACGCAACAAACTGCTGCTTTAATTACGGAACGGCCGATTGACAAATCATTTAAACCAATGAAAAAAAACTACAATCACCCCCCTGCTCCCCCCGGTGGATAACCAAGTATCATAGCGCCTTCCTCTTGGTGTTGCTTGGTGAATTCTTTCGCGAGCACTACAACAATTTATATTCTGGCAGCCGTTGTCATAAACGTTTTAGTGTGTCGTAATGATGTGCAAAGTATTTTGTGTTCGACTAATTTGGTGTTTTTTTTCTCAGTGCTATGAAGCCGGGAGCCCTGAGCCACTGTTACGGTCCAAAGAGGCATCCATATTCAACGTCCGCTGTGGTTAGAGCCACACTGTGTGGGCTCATGAACCACAGAGTTTGACTAGCCTTGCCCGCGGTCTGTACTAGTCCTGTGCCCTTGAACACTGCACATGTCAGAAGATTGGGAATCACTCTCTGTGTGTGTGTGTGTGTGTGTGTGTGTGTGCGTGTGTGTTTGGACCTCAGTTCCCCCTAGTCGACACCAGATTTCCCCCTTGGAGGGAACGGGTGACGCTGTGATTGGATCACACAATGTGACAATCTGGTTTCACAGGATTAGATCGATTTGCCGTCTGCTCAGGGAGAAGCCTGGTCGTACCGGCAACTCACATGTGCAAGATCATATTGTCCCCCCTGTAAATCCCATTTCAGGTAATCGTTATCATCAGTATGTTTGATGCTACGTGTCGGTTTGTGCGTGTACTTCTTGCTATTCAATCGAAGCTATACAAATATCGGAATTTGTTTTCTGCGTCTCATACTAAAGAATGTGGTGCTGAAAGATATATACGCCAATCATCCCCAGCTCATCATTCATTTGTCGTTCACAGTACTATTCCAATACATACCGTACGTTGTCTCTTCACACAAACTCATGAACAGATACAACTGTTGTTCGCATTACCCATTTGTGACGGTGGGGGGGGAAATGATTCACCTCATGTCTTTGACGTAGAGCAGATCAGAATACTAAACGAACGCACCGAATGCTACGAGAACGCCGCGTATACATTTTAAAATCCGCTAAATGCTTTCCAATCAAACCATTCACCGGCTCCTACTCCCTGCAGAACGCTTCACAGCAGATGGATTGATTCCTGTGTTCATAACTTTTTTTTTTGTGACCAGCCTGGCACCTTAACAGATGGGCGAGGTCAGACTGGACGATTGCACCCTAAGGACCGGACACTGTCGTCATTATTAGCCCCAGCGCTGAACAGGA
>OMLJ01114346.1:0-14524 GCA_900302595.1 Gadiculus argenteus
GATAAATTAATAAATGCATTTTTCTTAGTCAACCTTTATTTCTGATAAACGTAGGCCTTTCTAAAAGGAACATGTCTTTGCCTCGGTGTCTGTGTTGTTGAATGGAGCTCTGGTTTCCAGCCCTATGACAGCTGATTCTGAAGCAGACCAAAGCAGTCAATATCCGAGAGGCTTTTAGCCAATCACAGGGCGCGAGGCTCTGGTGGTCGGGATGTAGCCGGCCGACTGGACTTCAGTTAATTCACACAACATGGATTTGAGTTTAGAATTCAAGGACAGGATTCGTCTGGTTTTAGAACGGCAGACAAAGCTGTAATTTGATTGGACGCACTTGGAGAGGTAGATTGGATGCACTTGCATTCAACCGGGGGTCAAAGTTGAAATTGTTTGAACTCTGAGCATAGTGCAGACAAGGTGGAGAGTCTGAGCTGTCCGCTACGCCCGGCGTAGCTTCAACACTTGGTTGGGCTTCAGGAAAATGTCTGAAAGCTCATTATGTGTAGGCACCATAACAACTGGATGGTCCTCCTATAGTGTGGTTCCAGATATGAGCCGTCCTTAGTCTACGGACCCCAGGACTCCTAATGTACAGACTGAGGGAATTTCCATTGACTTAAACAGTAGGTGGACTGACAGCAGATTGTGATTTGTTAAATAAAAAATGAGCAAAGGACCAATATAGACTACTGTTAGAGCCCTTTAAGGTCCTAATGCTTAATAATCCTAAAAAATCAAAGAAGACGTATTTGACTATGCGCTCGAGAGTCAATGTATTATCCAGACCAACATTAGCCCAGGGCTAAACCTCAGAGATATGGATCTGCCTCATGGCTCAGCAGCGCCTAAGAAAAAAATTCAGACCAATGTGTGCGTTTCACGGTCTTTAGATACATGATACGGTCCATTCCTCTCTGCTGCTCTGACCTCAATTAGCCCGGTCGCTAATGATCTGCTCTTTGACTAAAATAACGTCTGGCTGCTTCTTAGATAAGTCAGCCCTGACGGTAAGTTTATCAGCACCAGGTTAAGCTCTATTTCATTATTCAGTGTCATTAAAGAGCAGCTCTCTCATGTTCCCGCTCTGGGGTTTGTCTGCGTGATCTTGACAGGAGGAGACTCTGGAAACGTCTAGCAGGGTGGAAACAAACAGTGTGGACACGCCGGGCCAGCCCACACCACCAGGGATCCACCTCAACGTATGTTGGACATTACTCTGGACGTTTGGTGGAGCGTAACAACTTGTTAAGACTCGGAGTACAGAATGCTGTAATTCATCGTTTGGTTTGAAATGTTAGACAGCCGTTTTTCTAGTATACTTAGTGACCACTAGATGGTGCCAGATTTAATGAATACGGTCGATTCCCACACTAGTCACGTGAGTTTCAGTTTTCACCTGGTAACTGTAATGTTAATGTTAATGGCCTTTTACGAGATGAATGCAAAAATGTTATCCTTGCAGGCTGATACGGGTGCTAAACCCAGCAGGCAGCGCAGCCTGAAGGAGAACAGAGAGAAGAGTCCCCAGGCCGCCCTCAAACAGCCTCCTAAAGGGGGTAAGGCAGACCCTAACCCGGCCTCCACCTCCAGCAGTAAGCCGGGGAACGGCTCCCTGAGACCGCCGGGCTGCCCCAGGAGTAGGAAGAGCTAGGAGTCACCCTGAGGACTCTGAGTCACCCTGAGGACTCGGAGAGGACCCCCAGCCCATCGGGGCCCCGGGACAGGGTGACTGAGCACACCAACACCACTGGACAGGAAACAGTTTCTCTTTAAAACCAGGTCACACACAAGCTACCCAGCGCTGCACGCTAGTGTCCGCTGTCCGAACGGCCGCGAGGCGACAGCGTCCTGAGCTGTGACGGGTCGTCAGCCAGGAGAGGAGGAGGAGGACACGGAGTTGAACCTGCAGCCGCCTGCACAGCGGTACGCAGCTACAGCTACAGCTACAGCTACAGCGGTACGCAGCTACAGCGGTACGCAGCTACAGCTACAGCGGTATGCAGCTACAGCTACAGCGGTACGCAGCTACAGCTACAGCGGTACGCAGCTACATCTAGAGCTACAGCGGTACGCGGCTACAGCGGTACGCGGCTACAGCTACAGCTACACCTACAGCGGTACGCGGCTACAGCTACACCTACAGCGGTACGCGGCTACAGCTACACCTACAGCGGTACGCGGCTACAGCTGCGGCTACAGCTAGAGCTACAGCTAGAGCTACAGCTACAGCTAGAGCTACAGCTACAGCTAGAGCTACAGCTACAGCTACAGCGGTACGCGGCTACAGCTGCGGCTACAGCTGCGGCTACAGCTAGAGCTACAGCTACAGCTAGAGCTGCGGCTACAGCTACAGCTACAGCGGTACGCGGCTACAGCACACTGCAGCGGCTGGTTGCATGTTGCAAATAGAATGAGTACGAGTGAGGAAATATTAGACAGAAATAATGTGGTTACTGTAAGAGAGCGCGTCTCTTCTTCTGATACTGTGAATGTTTTTTATTTTTTAGGTACGCAGGGCGGTGGTGGTTTAGGATTTAACGATATCACCAGATTACAATTTAATGAACACATTTTGGATGATTCATGAGACCAAATCAGACAAAAAACGAATTGCAGCAAACGATGAATGTTGATATTATTATAATATTATTATTATTATTATATGAATATTATCTTATGTTTGTCAGTAGTTAGCCTGAATCAACGTTTCTGTATGTTCTATATGTTCGGTGCCAAATACAATGAAACATAAACAGATCTACACAACGTACTTTGAGTCGCAGACGAATAAAGAAATAACGAACAAACAAGAAACAAACATTCCCCTCTCTAACGCACGACAACGCTGCAGAAAGAGTGAAACTTGTCGTTCCCCGGTGTCAGTGAACAACAGGCCTCTGGTGTAGAACAGCTTAGCCCTCCTCTCCTCCTTCTGTGTTCTGACCACTCAATTGCAAAACGGTCTTTATGCATATGACTCGTTGGAGCACCCGTTGGATGTCAAAACACACAAGTTGTCAAACAGACTGGTTCCGCTTCGACTGAATGCAGAGGATTGAGACTCAGGACGGCCTCGCTCTAATCTGGGTGGGGCGGGCGTTCAAAGCAGAGCTGCTTTTGAGGGCATTGCCATTCAAGCACAGGTTTCCCTCTCGACAGAATAATCCCAAGCACAGATACAACACTGGAGCAGTCATGCAGAACCTAAGGAGGATGAATTTCAAATCTGTCCATTTGCATTTCGCAGTGAACGTGTTCTGACAGAGGGCTTTTGTGTGTGTGTGTGTGTGTGTGTGTGTGTGTGTGTGTGTGTGTGTGTGTGTGTGTGTGTGTGTGTGTGTGTGTGTGTGTGTGTGTGTGTGTGTGTGTGTGTGTGTGGGGGGGGCTGTGTGTGTGCTGTTCTCATCTGCAGAGCATGAGCTCATGTGTGACCAACCCTGCACTGCACGCCCCTCCCTGTCCCTGGCAGCGGCCCCGGGCCGGCAGTGAGGGCCACTGCTCGCCTGCAGCCCCCACCTCCACCCCCACATCCACCTCCACCACCAAAAGACAGCTCAGTCTCTCACTGCCACGGCCCACTGTAAGTGGCCCTCACGGCCAACACTGCCAATCAGACACCGGATCATGGAGCCAAGGGCCGTTTTAGGGGCACAAATCTAGGGGATTATGATAAGTGGGTGTGCGTTTTTTAAAACCATCCATGTACAATATCAATGCAACCAAAACAAAACTGTGCAACACAACTGTACACCGTCATGTAATCCAAAGCAACATATATCCATGTACCACAGTGCAAGTAAACATTGGCTAGTAGCACCGACCTGCCATCGAGACTAATGATCAATACACAGAACAGAAAAGGATCATTATATGGATGCAGTTGACCACTATGGATGCATTCAGAGGACTGAGTATGATTCACTGCACGTCCAAATAAATAAATAATTGGGTTTAAGGCTGCAGATGTTGAATACTGTCCCCTGGCAGGGACCTTTTGGGGGGTGATATATTGTTGTCAGAACTGAATTAAGACCCTGGTTCCTGTGTCAGAAATGTTCCTCCAAATGTTCCTAGTTCCTTGGGAAAGTGTAGTCTTACACAGCTCTCCTAAACTACTGAAGAAACTCACAGACTGCCGATAGATACACACTGAGTGCTGATGCTTCCCTTTGGGCTGACATCACACTGCTTCTACAACAACACTATCACATGAAGCTCATGTGTGTACAATTGAGTGGCATTGAGCGGAAACAAATTGGGATTTTTTAAATATAAATTTAACCTATCATTAGGGTCCTACGATATCTGTAGGAACCCTATTGTATTTGTTGGTATTATTAGGGGTCCTACGAAATCCGTAGGAACCCTATTGTATTCGTTGGTATTATTATTAGTTTTTATTGATTTATTTTTACCTGACAAAATTGGACAAATCTAAAAAACTACATGGTCAAAAATTGGCAGGCTTGTAGAACGCGTAAAACGAGTGATGTAAAATGAATAAAACGTAAAATGAGCCAACAAGGATGGGCCAGAATGAACTATAGGTGGTGCTATAACAAGCATAGCACTATAACAAGCCTTTGAAGTGCAACATACTCAACAGGCTGCCGTTTCCACTAGGAATTTTCAATACGTATGGAACTTGTTATACATGCACCATTTGTGATGATGAACAACTTTCACACTCTGACTTATATGGTCAGATCACTGACTGCGGTTACATGGTCAGACCGGATCGGATCAGATTAAGCCATAAACTGATGTTTCACTCGACGGGGGGGGGCTATCACTTGTCCGAGTATACATGCATCGGATCAGATTGGAATAATGGTCGGAGACCTGGCTGAATCCGCTACGCTAGGTGGCGCTGTAGCCCTTTCAACAAGTGGTACTAGAGCAACTTCCGGTTTACGGCTACGTAAAAGCAACAACAAACTATCTGTCTGCATACAAACAACAATGGTGTACGAGGAGTTTGACGAGGCAACGGTAGCGTACATTTTGTGAATTGTTATGATTTATTTATTATCTTATTTATTATCTCGTCTCCTTTAATTTCCGGGTGAAATCCCCGGCTGAAATTCTCGGACGCGAACTCCCAGTAATACGATCCAGCAGGTAAATAGCCGACTAGGACTGGCTCAGGCCCAGCTATCCTATCGGCTTTGGTAATCCGATCCTAAGACGATCCTTTTGACGAAGCAGATCGAATAAAACTATTTACAGTCAGACATACTGTCTGTCATACGGTCATACGTTCATACAGTAGGACCCCTTTATGGTTGCTTGCAACTATATTATAAAATTTTAGAAAAGTATTAACTAAAACTAGCAATACTGCTGCAAACCATTCTGTTATCAACGGCATCCTATATTCACGTCCCGCAGTACAAGTAAACATTGCCTTGTAGCACCGACCGCTATCTAGATGATCAGTACATGTAACATATTCCAATAGTTATAGGTCGTAGTTGTAGTTTTGTAGGTTGTAGGTTGTAGTTTTGTAGGTTGGACCTTTTAAGAGAGAAAGAGACATAGACAAGAGATATAGCATGCTGCACTATTCATTATGTTTGTTTAGTCAGTTAATTTTGTTCCCATTTCATATGCTTCCTCCTTCCATATCATATTCAGTCCACCTCTGGTGGTCGTGTGTCATCAGCTCTACATAATGTATATCTATATATGCATAGTGCTCTGGCTGACCGGGTGTGTGTTCTCTGATGGGTTGTGTGTGTGTCCTGCTGGTCCTCGGTCAGCAGGACTCTGAGGACGAGGAGGCCACCGGGAACGGGGACTCCAGCCTGGACTGCAGACGTCTGGATGGCAGACCTCTGGACGAAGGACCTCTGGATGGCGGACCCCTTGGGGGTGGACCTCTGGACGGAGGACCTCCGGACAGCAGACCTCTGGATGGAGGACCCCTTGGGGGCGGACCTCCGGACTGCGGCGGCTTTCAGCCTTACATCCCCGAGGACTTTGCTAACTTTGAGGTGTACAACGCAACACTGGAGCCCCAGGACAGGCTGGCCTCACGCTGGGACCTGAAGGCCGGAGTGGGGCGCTGCAGCGGGGCGGGGGAGCGGGTGGTGAGCCGCAGCCCCACGGCCAGCAGCTGCACCAGCGGCTACGTCTCCCACAGCGACTCCAACGCCACGTTGTCCGACGTGCCCTTCAGCACCAGCGACAGCTTCGACCACCTCAGTGGCAGAGAACCAGCAGAGAGGCTGGATGCCCAGGACGTGGTCCATGGCCTCGCAGGGAGAGGCTGTACTCTGAGCAGAAGCATTACCGCAGGAGAGGATGAATCAGTCACCACCTCCACTGGCGGGCTCCAGGGTTTGTTGGTCCCCTCCACTCCTGTTGCCGGAGAACCCGGTGGCACTGACCTGGGACAGAGCCTTCCTTTGTCGAGAAGCTGCATTCTCAGTGGCTGCCAGGAGTTCAGTGATTTCAAAGGGGCGGAGGATGGTGTCATTGAGGGTGAAGGTTGGCAGCAGAAGGGTCAGCACTTAGCAACCGGGGAATGTGATGAAGAACAGTATTTAGAAATGTTAGTGGTGGACAGATCCAGCACTGAAAGCATTCAGGCCTCGTCCTGCAGCTGTCACAGTGTTGAGGGATGTGTCAGTTTAACCGTGCCTTGCCACTTGGCTGTTGGCACCCAGACTGTGGCCCCAACAACTGTCTATGCCTCGGTTCCAGCCTCGGCTCCAGCCTCAGCTCCAGCCTTAACGTTGCCTTCTCTGTCGACCTCCATCCGTACCCCGGTTCCACAAGGAGCAGGGGGAGGAGGAGGGGAACCTCCTCTCCACGAACCCGCCCAGGGAGACCTGCCCCACGGGAGTCCCTGCCCCAGCCCCAACCCCAGCAGCACGGAGCCTTCAGGGGACTCCAGTGGGGATGAGAGCTCCCCCGCCACCCAGCTGCCTGACTGGATGGCCCCTGGGGAGCAGGTGTGGGTGGGGAAGAGGAAGGGGACCGTCCACTATGTCGGAGGGGTGGAGTTTGCCAAGGGGATCTGGGTCGGTGTGCAGCTGGACTTGGCACTGGGTGAGTCATTTTTAAAAAGTTATGTTATCTACAAAAGAATATCTTATTTTGTATAAATAAAAGAAACAAAGATCCCAATAATTACGTTGAGTTAATTAGGATTTCTCTCCCAATAGGCAAGCACAACGGAACGGTCCAGGGAAGAGTGTATTTCCGCTGTCCACCGGGTCGTGGCGTGTTTGTCAAACCATCCCGTCTCACCAAGGGCCCGCCCTCTTTGGACACGGACCCCCAAACAGTGATCAGATAGAGCCCAGTGAAGAGCCACCATGAACCCAAAGGGACACCAGGCCACCCCTGTGCCCAGTGCCTGGAGAGACATTTCCCTTCCACTTGCTCCAATCCCCCATCCATATCGGACTTGTGCATTTTATGGCGATATATCTTTAGCATATTTTGCTAAAGATTCACAAAGCCCTCTATGCAGTTTTGGTATTGCTATTTTTTGATAGAGAAAACTAACTTTCAACTGGCGCCTCACAGCGAAGCATCGTTCTCACTTTTTGGGTCTGAACATTAAGTAATATTTTTCTAAGACAACATAGCCTTCCTTGAGGTTCAAATTAGAATAATCTCAGAAGTTATGCATAAGAATGTACTACTGTTATTAACATTTATATTGAGTTCATTATACTATATCAGGGGTAACCAAAGAACTAGGGTTCTATATCTGCTGTTTTTTTTATTTTTCGCTTGTTCGATATACCTGTGTGTCCAAGTAAAGCCTAGTGCCATATTTCTATGATGTGTACCACATGCCCTGAGCTTTAGGGGGCAACTCACAAAACCTGGAACTATTTTAGTGTTTGACTGTGGTTTTAATGTTGCCCACTACATATAACGTGATGTTATTGGAGTACTGTAAACCTGTGGAGGATGTTATCCACATTGAGGGTGACTGTTGACATGCTGCCTGAAATGCTTGCACTGGAGAGTATTATTATTTCAATGGTCGCTTGTTTATCATGGTCCATTATAGGATGGAACATTTTCTATGTGCTTCTTATCGACCCCACACAGAGCATTAAGTCACCACTTTTGTTCACCAATTATGTTTCTTTCTACTGTCGACCCATATCCTACTGGACTCCATGCTCATGTGTTGCACGGCTTTTCCGCTGTGTAAAGCATACCGTAGTGTGGATCTGTCTTCTTGACCAGGTATCAAGTAAGATGAAAGAGTCTTGAATTGTAGCACTATCTATGGGCACTTTTCACAGTGGGATAAACATTAATGATTATGAAGTTATTTGGATTTAAATATGGTAGTGCACCAGGATAGACATAACCATTCAAGTAAATAAACATTGACCACGCTGGGGCTACGACGGACATGAATAGTACTGAGCTAATGTTGACAGGAACAGGAAGTTACTGTAGCATCCTAGTGACGACCTGTGAAGAGGGTCCATTGGGTTCTCCTGCTGCTCATGGGCTGTGTACCCTAGCAGTACAGGTCAGTACCACTACCCCGGAGCAGGAGGATAAAAACAAGGACAACCACAAAGGCTAATTTTCGAGTTCTTTGACAAATCAATATCTGAAACATGTCACAGAAACAGATACCGGTATCCATCTTTCGGTACCCGTGTGACAAACCGACAATGCCCCCTGGAGGCTGTAGTGTGCAGTCCGCAGTGCCATACAAGTGGGGTCACAGTACGTAGTAAAGAGTATTAATACTATTAATTATTAATGAATTATACTATTAACTATTAATACTATTATACTATTAATCCCAGGTAGGAAATATGGATGTACAGTAGAAAGGGCAGCAAAGCACCAACTAAAAACTGATTAACATATCTGGGGGCCTTGGTTGGGTGCGGTTTAGGTAGACAGTGGAAAAGTGTCCACATTTGGTTTTGTCTAAGGCCAAACCAGATGCACAAATGTCCTACAGCATTTGTGGACAGCAGGAACATATAGCGTGGACTTCCCTCCCAACCATGGATGTGTTGTAGACCTAGAGAACCTAAAATTATGTGGACCCCAAGCTCATCAATGACCTGATGCCCGCAGACTGGCCACTCGACCTCTGACCCATTGGACTGTACATCGCTCTCCATCGTGATCGGCTGAAATGTGTTACAGTACATGCAATCATTTTTATTTCTTTTTTTTTTTTACCACAGACGATGGTGTACATCTTGTTAAAGATGGTCAAACATTTTGTTAAATTGTATTAAAGGAGGCTGAACTGTGGATGAAGTATAGATTTATAGTTTTGATGTAATTTCAAGTCCCAAAACCAAGACTTTTTGAAGATTTCAATGCTGCTCTCCTCAACGAGTTGTAAATTGCAATGTATTTGAACATAGTATTTACAATATTATAATGTACAGAATGTATTTATAATGTATCTCAAAAACTGTTTAATTGGAAAGAAATTTTCTAGAATAGAATGTTTAAATCCAAATGCTGTGTTGATCTCTTTGTCCTGCTGGAAAACTAACAGCTGTCTGTCACTTCACTGTATGTATGTCTGTCTAGTGATCTGTCTGTATGTCTCTGCCTGTATATTGGTTGATCTGTATTCATTGCTGTCTGTTGGTCTAATTCCTAATAATGGTTTAAAAGACAAAGAACAATTGGATTTTTAAAAGCCTTTTTATGTGTAAAGCATCTCAAAAGTCGATAACATAAATTGGTCTACATATGGGCAACAGGCAATAACAAAGACATCAGATAGGTCTCCTGCTAAGAAAATGTTGGGGTCGGGCAAGGCAAGCGAGCAACAAGTGGACCATGCTAAGCTGACCAGGGGTACAGCAGACCTGTTACCAATAAAACAATATTACAATTATTTTAGGCATGTGGAATATATTATCACAAGTATAGACCGGCCAGAGGAGCACGGTTAGAACATATACTCTTAACGTTATTATATAATAATTGATAGCCAACATATGGCATTCTTCTATTATGATGGAAGGGTTATGGCCTTAATGCCGCTGCATGAGTAAAGTGAGTGAGGCTCGAGGGGGCCCTGTGTGACAGTGAGTGAGGCTCTAGGGGCCCCTGTGTGACAGTGAGTGAGGCTCTAGGGGGCCCTGTGTGACAGAGTGATTGAGGCTCTAGGGAGCCCTGTGTGACAGAGTGAGTGAAGCTCTAGGGAGCCCTGTGTGACTGAGCGAGTGAGGCTCTAGGGGGCCCTGTGTGACAGTGAGTGAGGCTCTAGGGGGCCCTGTGTGACAGAGTGAGTGAAGCTCTAGGGAGCCCTGTGTGACTGAGTGAGTGAGGCTCTAGGACCTAGAGCCTCACTCACTGTGTCAGAGTGAGTGATGCTCTAAGGGCCCTGTGTGACAGAGAGAGGCTTCAGGGGCCCCTGTGTGACAGAATGAGGCTCTAGTGGGCCCTGTGTGACAGAGTGAGTGAGGCTCTAGGGGGGCCTGTCTGATAGAGGGATATGCCCCTGTGTAATACAGTGACAGGGCCCCGCTGACAGTTGGGGAAAGGGGAGGAGTCAAAGCTCGACGCCTATCTGTGGAGCTGATCGCGTGAGGTCGAAACTGACAACTGCTCAGCCCTCCGACCCAACAGGTGTCTCCTAAAGATCCGCCACTTCTCCGGGATTCTCGACTCGAACCTACCGTTTGCTTTCACGTATAATTGAGGGAACGTCGTTTCCGACCCTTTACACTATCCAGATGATGCACTCGGTGCAGAAGGACACCACGTACACTAAGATCTTCGTGGGGGGTTTGCCCTACCACACCACGGACTCCAGCCTCAGGAAGTACTTCGAGGTGTACGGAGACATCGAGGAGGCGGTGGTCATCACCGATCGGCAGACCGGCAAGTCCAGGGGCTATGGATTCGTGAGTATTGTTTTGGTACCATGTATGTGTTGGCCTGCATTGTGGTGTCAGCGCACCTGCAGCCTGGTGAAGTTGATTAACATGCATTTGATTAAGTTGATTTACACTAAAGTATTTGGGACTGAGATAAAGCAGCATTCATAATGGGACGCTGGTTACCAGTGGTTTGAAACGCTAAAAGTGTTGTTGACCTGCCACTAGGCAGGTGAAAACGTGATGAAACACGTCAAATGAAACACATGAACTTTGTGTGGGTGACTGAGTGATGATTCAGGCACCACTATGAGGTGAACCTCTCGTTATTTTTGACTCAAGGTGACCATGGCAGATCGGACCTCAGCTGACCGGGCCTGTAAGGATCCCAACCCTATTATCGATGGCAGGAAAGCCAATGTGAACCTCGCCTACCTGGGGGCTAAGCCTAGAGTCATGCAGCCAGGTGAGGCCCTGGACGGGTGGCTGGATGGCAGTGCCACTGGTTTATATCACAGCTTGGACCATCAAGGTGGTGTACAAAGACAGCTTTAAAGCCTTTACTAACACATGGGGACTCACAGTACTGTAACATGTCTAGCCTGTAATTGTTATCCTCAGTAAACATGATTTGTCTGATGCACTGAATTGGAGTTCCATGGCATTCTTATAAAAAAAAGTCTGCCACCACTTAATCTATATAGTGACACAACCTCTTGACTGTATTTGTGTTTATCCAGTAGGCCTACAAATCATATCTTCAGATCCATGTTGTCTTTGTGTTTCTCTATCCTAGTTGTGAGTTCCTGATTTGAAAGATAATCTTGTTGTTCCAGGCTTCACATTTGGCGTTCCTCAGATCCATCCAGCATTCATCCAAAGACCATATGGGTATGTTCATTAACAAAACTTGAGAAATGTATACTTCAGGAAATGTGTGTCTTGTATTGTATATTAGCTGTGTACATCCCATTGTGATGAACGTTGTACTTAGTAAACAAACTAGCAATATAAACATTAATGTATTGTTGTTGATTGTTGTACCTTTTGCACCATCTTTAATACCAAAAGAGGATGTGATTGTTTGTGTACTCCTTGGTATTGAGAACCTTGACAAAGTGTGTCCCCACTACTGCAGGATTGACTGTGTGTTGTCTGTCTCTCTCTGATCCGCCAGGGGCCGAAATGGGTTAAATATCTGAGGAAGGCACTTGATGATGATTTGAGGAATAGCTGATTCTGCCTTGAGTGCTAAAGTGTTACCTGTTTACTCTGACATACACAAACAAACCCAACATGGTGATGAGATGCATGGAAGCCTCTACTTTCTCCCAGTGTTCTGTTGTTGTTTTTGTCACTAGTTTATAGAGTGGTGTGTGTGCCTTGTTTCCAGTATGATGTGGTTTCAGCTTAACTGTGTGCTTATTCTGACTTTGACGTGGGGGTGCAGAGTTTGTGTGGACTTTGTGAATTTTTGTTAGGGAGTTGTAACTCTGTACTGGAGTGTTGGGTATTCTTAATGACTGGTGTTCCTTTAGCCTGCAGTTATTTTTGGTTTTGTTTTCATTTGAAGTTAACAATGTTAAAGAAAGAAAATTTAATGTTTTGTTGTAAAAAGGGGGGTGGTTGCTTAGAATGTTTTTAAACTTCACATTTGCCCCTGCAACAAAACAAACCCATTGGCTTGCATGCTTGAGATCTTTTAAAAACAAAATGTCTTCAGATGTCTTCTATTTCTGCTTTGTTCTTTTAGTCTGTTTTCTCCTTAACATTGCTTTCTATTATAGCTTACATCTACATTTACTCTAAAATGGAAACTGTGTATTTTAATGTATTGCTTCCATTTTATTCAACCAGTGGCTCTCCTTATGCCTCACCTCAACTCTCTGTGGAAAGCTAAGGTGACGAAAACAGCCAAGTGTCCAACAAAGCTCCCAGACTTTATTCACTGTGGCAACTGTTGAGGTAATTTGGACAGAGAAGAAGTGAACTGTTGGGCAGAAGCAGCTGTTGGTTAAAGTGATCTCCTCGGCCTCTCAAATTCAGATGGAAACTGGGAGTCACCTAGCGGCCTGTTAATAATGTATGGCCCAGACCAGGCTTTCAGCGCTCTGTGGACAACAGGTGTGTCAAGCCTTGTCCCCTAAGCCTCTAGCTATGTGATGGGAATGATCCATGTGTTCCAGCCATTTACAAAGAACCTTTATATAGCTCTTCATTGCAAATGTCCGCCCCCCCCCTGTCCTCCCCAAGGAGGTGTTGAGGTCAACCCATGTATTTAGGGAACTGTTAAGTCACAGAATTTCTTGGTTGAGATAGACGCGTGGCAATGTAAATTCACAACAATAATTCTTTCACATTGAGAATTGAAACGTGTAGGTATATTCTTTTCATATTATTGTATGTACTTGCTAGATTTAATGGGCACAACATTGCTAACAATGATGTGTAAGACCAATGGTTAATGAACCATGTTGTGGTGCAACAGGAGGCCATTTCAGTTGCAGAGTGCCGTGCCATGTGTTGCTGAAGGAGACAAGATCAGCTTGTCCCTTTTGCGATGACAAGGGGAGCAGAAAATAACCTGCCCCCCAGCCTTCCTTGTCAGTCAAGTTGGCGCATGTATGTTTATATGGTGGGGGTGGGGGGGGGGAAAGAGAGAGTTTGGAAGTAGAAGGGGAGAGAGAAACACAGGCAAACATCTTTGGACAGATTTAACACCTGTTGCTCGACATATTTACTGGAGGTGCCGATGTCAAACTCTACCTACATACACTAAAGGTTTAAGCAATTATTTCATTTTAGTTTTCCCCTCTGACACAGTTATGTTATTCATATGCCTCTTGAGAAACATGCAGAAATGCATTGCATTTCTGACATGTTTCAATTCACCCACTAGATAAATTGTGGCCTGTGCAGAATCTAAAGCACCAAGTACATGACTTGCATTGATCGGCCTGCTCCGTTTCACCAACCCTTGGTGTTGGTTATTGGTTTTTATGAACACTTTTCTTGGACCTATTAACACGCGTTGGCATGCCTGTAGGTGTGGTGTTGGTGTGATAGAATGTGGACTGGAATAAGATCAGTTGACATCCTCTCTTGATGTGTTGTGATGCGATAAGCTCGCATTGTGAGAAGCGCCGCTCAGGTCTTACTGGGTGCTACTGGGTGCAGCACTGGGCCGACTCAAATGCTTTTTGACCCCAACCTTAAAGCTGCACTTGTTTTACCTTGTGGTTTTACTGTTTTTTTTTATTGACTAGGTTTTTTTCCCAGTGTTAATGAATGGATTTGCTGTGTCATTGGACTTTACAGAGTGGGTTGTAATATTTGTGGCGCTTGCAGTTTTCTCCGCTCTATGCATGAGTGCCACGTGACGCTTTGCCCCGTTCCGTTTGTCTCAACAGGATCCCTGCCCACTACGTCTATCCGCAGGCCTTCATGCAGCCCAGCATGGTGATCCCTCACGTGCAGCAGTCTGCTGCCACGGCAACAGCCACCACAGCCGCCAGCTCCCCCTACCTGGACTACACCGGAGCGGCGTACGCACAGTACTCTGCCGCCGCCACCGCTGCCGCTGCCGCCGCCGCTTACGACCCCTACCCCTATGCTGCCTCCCCGGCGCCCGCCAGCTACATGGCGGGCTACAGCTATGCCATGCAGCAGCCCCTGGC
>OMLJ01114348.1:0-14468 GCA_900302595.1 Gadiculus argenteus
TCACTTCTAGCCGATTACGTTTGTTTAAAAAAAATGAAAAATAGATAAAAATAGATGAAAAATAGATTCATAGATTTATAGAGTGATAGTTGTTTCTGATCAAGACTGGCGATTCACGGTCATGTTCAGATGAAGTTCAAGACTTGTCCAGAACAGTCTTTCTGGTTAAAACGACCTATAGTGTCCACAGATTATGCAACACACCTGGTCGTTGTGTAACAACGTGTCGGCATCTCTACCCGACGTTGTGTAACAAGTCGAAACGCTGGCTCCCCGGTTCGCTTTCTGTTTGCCTTTCTCACGTTTCCTCCTGCGTGGTTCGAGACGGTACGTTTCGTTATGAGCGCACACACACGTCTTATCAGTCTTTCGTTTTCCAAACTTGTGTTTCTCAGAATGATGCTTCAACACCCGGGTCCCACGCTGGCCGACATCAGCTGCTCCGCCCTGGTGCCGTGCTGCCTATCCCCGCCCGGGACCCTCACCCTGGACGACTTCGCAGACTTCAGCCCCATGGTGAAGGAGGAGCTCCGCCACGCCATCCACAGCAAGCGGCTCTACAGCGGGCTGAGCGTCGACATGAGCTCCGACGGGGCCAGCTCCAGCTCGGACAGGACAGCCGACTACAGCGGCTCGGGGTCCAAGAGAGAGGTACCACCACCCCTCTTCTTTGAACTTCTCCTGTAGTCTCTCTCCTCATTTAATCTCTTCTGGTGTCTTTCGCTTTTCTTTTATTGTACTCTTACCTCGTTTCATCTCTTCGTTGCTGTTTTCACCTCTTTTACGTGTCTTATTTCTCCTTTCTCTGTCTTCTCTAATCCTTTACACTTTTTTTCTTGCTTTTATTCACTTCTTTCCTCGTTTCATTCCCTTTCTCATCCATTACGTTCGTCTAGTTCCTCATCCCTTCTCTCATTGGTCCAAGATGTATTTCTATCCATGAGATGTTTTATGATATTTAAACGTGTGGTTTCTTCTTCTCTGGTTTAGTACGCTCCCGAAGACCATGATAGGAGGAAGAGGAGGAGGGAGAGGAACAAGGTGGCGGCTGCCAAGTGTCGCAACAAAAAGAAGGAGAAGACAGACGGCTTACAGCAGGTACAGCGCAGATATTCAAATAACTGCTCTGAGGAGAAGGATTAGAACCTGTTGGTGGTTAGAACAAATAGAAACATGAACAGTCCCCCGTGGGACAAAGTGTCAGCAACCTAGCCAACTCTCTCACCTCCTCCTATCCCTCCTCCTCCCTCCTCCAGGAGTCAGAGAAGCTGGAGGGCGTCAACGCGGACCTCAAGGCCCAGATCGAAGAGCTCAAGCAGCAGAAGCAGCAGCTGGTCTACATGCTCAACCTCCACCGGCCCACCTGCATCGTGAGGGCCCAGAACGGCCAGACCCCGGAGGACGAGAGGAACCTCTTCCTCCAACACATCAGGGAGAGCACCCAGACACTGCACAACCTCACCTCCACCAGCACCACCTGCTCCTCCTCCACCAGCAGCACCCTCTCCTCCTCCTCCACCAATACCCTCTCCTCCTCCACCAACACCCTTTCCTCCTCCACCAACACCCTCTCCTCCATGGCCAACACCCTCTCCTCCATGGTGGTGGCCCCTCTGGTCGGGGGACTCAGCCTGGCGCAGGTACACTGTGGGGGGTTAGACGCCATGGAGACCATTCAGAGCTCCTGCCTGCAGCTTTGAGCGATGGCTGGATGGACGGAAGGATCCATGACTTCTCCTAGTTTAAAACCTTCTGACTCGATTCGTTGAAAAGCCAAAGTAAACACCACATGTTGCTGCTAGCGGGGTGAGAGGCCGCCCAACCCAGCGGTCCCCCAGCCCTCAGAACACTCCCTTCACGCCCCTGAAGCGGACGGTTTCAGCTGAACGCTCAGCCAGCCGACAGACAGACAGACAGACAGACAGAAGAAGAGGAGGAGCTTGCCTTCTAGTGGTGGCGGGTGGGACTGCCGATCATCAGGGTTTCACATAAACACACAGAAACCCATTCATCTTTCTATTTACTGATGATTCATGAACTTAACCGACGTCGGAGGCACACATCTCATCGCAGATGAAGCCAAGTTGGTTGTGAAGAGCTTGACAGGGACTGCTTGTGCGCCAAACACCATTAGGGTTACAGCTCGCACATGTGCATGTGTAAGCCCAGATAAAGGAGCTTGTTTCTGAAAAAACGATGTACAATGTGTAATTTTGTAAATGTGTGTATGTAGATACTGTATTCTAGTGCTTGTTGACTACCACTGAGTTGCCCTCTGTCTCGCCACTGCCACTTAACACACGCATAGTTCAACATGTTACGGCTAACACCTCAGGACCTAGCTTCATCACGTTATTTAATTTCTCACAATATTCAAGAAGTGGTCAAGTGTCTTAAGTGTCAGATAGAGAGAGCAAAGTTCACATCATGGAGAATGGCAACAAAGGAGAAGTTCTGAATTAGGGTTGATTCAAGTCAATGTCATGCATTGTTTGGATGAGGGTAGCGACTTTAGTGCAAAACTGTAGCGCTTAAAACCTGGTGAATTGCTAGGGAGAAGACCTAAACCAGGAGCACTGAGAAAGAGCTGTACAGAACCCACTAAGGATGTATTACCTTTTTTTGATCAAACTGAATTCTACTGCTGAACAGCTCTAAATGTATACGGTCAATGTGTATATATTCCCTGATGTTGAAAGTACACATGCATATGCACTTTTCATGTATTTATATAAAAGATATGCTTCAAAGAAGTGGTCCGTAGATAACCATTGCTAGGTGTCTAAAGTGTGGACTGTGGTTTTAAGTGAATGCCTTTTTCTGTACATCCACTGTTTTAAGTTGTTAATGTCTCACGCTATGCTAGTTATAGCTTATGCCAGACAAGAGAGCACCAAAAATAAAAAACCACTGGGACAGATTACCTTTGCTGGAATGTTCAAAGGCAGCAACAAAAACCCAATTTCTAGAACAAGTATTGCTAATAGTCTAAATGCTAGCAGCCTTATCGTTCAAGCTTTTCAGTTTAAAAATGAGCACATGTTGGCAGTTCTTGGGTAGATTTAACTTTTGACTTTTTTGAAAGTGTAAAATCTCATTATTTTGTATTTTTATTAAACATGTAATAATTTGAATGGAGCTCGACAGGCGCTGGCCGTCTGTACATGTGAGTGCGTTTGGGTGAGTGTTATTCATTATTTACCACTGACACAGAAGTTATTTTGATATCTTAAAATACCTTTCCTGTTAACAGAAGCAGGCACAAACACAATTCTAGCTAGCTGATGTTTATATTTATACTCTGCCCAGTCCGGTTATATCAGAACAGAAGTTATGTAAGTTGTTGGTTGTTGACTGCTCTGTAAAGTGTTTGAAAGCGCCAGGTATCATGATTACGATCAGCTGTGTGCACATCCACCTTGCCGTGTGATCTTTCCATTTTGTTTTTGATACTCTATTGAAATAAATGTTATGCATTATGAAATCCCTGTGTCATTCTGTTGCTGCTATTGTAGGTTATTATTCAATGGCAAGTATGAATCATCAATTATATCTTAATAGGTTGTGTTGCATGTATTGCACCATATATTACATCATATATTACATATATATTTCATCAGAATACATGACATGGGATTTTCCAATGTCATATGCCTGTTATTATATATTTCCTTTATCCAAAATGTCTCATACAGCTCCCTAACTTTCCTGAACATAACTTTTCCCAAACATTCCTGAACGTTTCAGTTAAATGTCTGTAATAAATCACTTCCCAATTATTTTGCTAATGGGCCACCCTTCTAGAAGTTAAACTTACAAAATCCTATATTTGTCACAGGTTTGCCCCGGGTCTATCATCAAGTATTTATGAGGAAGAAGAGGTGAACAACACGGTAGAGAATCATGTTTATCATGAAACTTGACCTACATGCCAGTTCAACAGAGATCTCGAGGGACATGTCAGGACGAGTTCAGCGAGAGAGTCATAGAGAAAATAAACAACTCTAATCACAATGTTTACACTTTTCTGTAATAGCATAACATTTTTTCATTTAATTTCATATTCATCTTTAAGATCGTTATTGGGTTGTATTTTTGACTAGGCCTATTATTTTAAACGAAAACAGCGGTCTGAAGTCTTTTGGTTTCAAAAGGTTCTTGATAGAAAACACCAACAAAAAAAAGGATACGGAAAATGATGAACAATTGGCCTAAAGATTTTACATTTATGAATTGTATTTTATTGGATAAAAAAACAGGTAACCTTCTGCATGATGGACTGTTGTTGCACAGGGGAACCAACATGAGGGTGAACTGGCATCTTGCTTGCTGCAACATCCTCATGCCGATCTTCAATATACTCTTTGTACCTGGTGTGGGCGTCAAGTTTAGTTCAGAGTCAAAGAAGTTTTGCAAACTCACACGGCGGCAACATCAATCAGTTTGAAGCGTCCCAACACATTGAAGGCTGATGACTGGACGCAGTGGAGGAAGCACTTTGACTTACTGCTGGATTAGAAATGTAAGAGGAAGAAAATCAAGGGAATTGCCCGATTTATTAGACGGGAGAGTAAGCAGAGGACATACTGGTTTAATGGCGCCTTACCCCTTAGAAAGCGTGAGAACAGAAGACGGTTAAAAGACAGTGGATGCTCATTTGTCATCCGTCATCTGACAGCTTTATAGCTGCGCTGTTTTGCCTACTGGATATGGAGCTCTGCATGATGAAAAGGTGAGGGACAGACTTGTGGAGCGTCTGAGAGTTAAACGTGTATCAGAACAATAACAGAACTGACACCAGATAAAGCAGTTACCAAAGCTCATTAAAGCAAGCAGGTGAAGAAAGAAATGCCAGAGACTAACTGTAAAGGGGAAGCTCAAACCCGCGGCTCGACAGCATGCACATGCAGCAGCGCAATATCAAGGCAACCGAGGCTACAAGCCAGACATACATTTGAGAAAGCACCGCCGGAAAGACAGACATAAAAATAAAATAAAAGATGGAGGGACACGACAGGGCCTAGTCTGCAACCTCCCGCAAGGGAAGCAGAGCAATCATTGCAGAGAAAAGGGACACTATACGAGAGCGTGCACAACCAAATAAATGTATGAAATGAAGGTAGCCACAGTGAGTAAGGAGACTGATTATGAGGTTTGCATTCCTGGGCTCACTGACCGCTGATGGCAGAGGGCAGGCCACGGAGGAGAGAAATAAAGTTGGACAATTACAATGCAGTGTTCAAAATTAACACCTGAGGCCGTAGAGGGCCACAAAGGTCCTGCAGGGGACGTGATGAAAGGACATTTCAAAGCCTCTCTCAGCAAAAACAGCAAGAACACAAAGCAGGACATTTAAGGAGCAGATGTGTCCTCAAAGCTAGATGCCAATGAAGGATTCTGACCACTCTCCAAGTAGTGCTCTCTGCTAACCACTTCCAGAGCTCAGTTTGGGCGGTATTGTTATAGCCGTCTTGGCTTTGGAATCTAATCTGCGCCATTTCAGAAAGGCATCCCTCGTATCCAGGAGGGACTGGAGGGAGATCTGCGGCGGACGCCTTGAATGCCCTCAGCAGCGTTGAAGATGCATCTGCTCAGATTGAGAAGGAGGTGCTGGCCTCCACATGGACCTGTGAGAGGGTTTGCAGAGTTCCTCATCTGGCAAAGTTTCCATATCGAGAATGATCACAAGCCTCTGGTTCCTCTGTTGGCCTCAGAAAGCTTAGATGAACTCACAGCGCTGAAACAGCATTTACGCAAGCGACTAATGAGATTCTCTTACACAATAACAGAAATGGCCTGAAAAGACATGGAGGCTTCGAGCATGCCCTCCAGAGCTCTGGCCTGCAACACAGCAGAGGGACTGCAAGATGAGGAAATCAACCTGTATGTTGACTCACAGCAAGCCTGCCACTTACAGAAAAGAGGTTCAGAGACATCTGGGCACACTCGGACAATCACATACTCCAGCATCTGGAGACGTACAGTGTAGAAGAATGTCCAGACAAGTTCTATTGAGAGGGTTCAAGATGTAGCTGCCATTCTCAGATGAGCTAAAAATGGCCATGGTCTGTTAGTAGTACTGACTGTTTCAGACAGAAAACTAACAAAAGGCAGTCATTGTGGGCTATTGTTCAAGATATTTGAGGGGGTAACTCTTACATCCACAGCATCCGAAGCAGTAACTGAGCACCTCAAGTACATCTTTGCCGGTCACTGAATACAAGATGCGGTAAGCTCTTAAAAATCATCTCCCACAGAGCAACAGGGGGGCTGAGTTGGCTGTAGGAACTAACAAAAGTCTCCTAAAAAGTCCTCATGGCCTAGCCTGCTGCTCCTCTGCCCGTTGACACAGTCCTACGGAGAACCTGTCTTTCCATCTGAGCCCGACCCAAGATGTGCAGACATGGAGAAACTGAAAAAGGCAGAACACAGATACAGACAAAAACAGCAACAAAACTACGATTGCAGACACCGACCTCATTAAATGCCACCCCCAGGCGATCATTTGTGGTGTTGACTGCAGGCCCATAAAGGTCTTGTACTCATGTACTTGAGACACAAAGCGGCACCCTGCGAATGAACAGATACCATCTCTGGCCGACCTCTTCAGCAACCTACTTGAGGAGCCGCCACTCCAGATGCAATTAGTACACCTGTCACGCCTGAAGTCCACAAAGAAAAGGTTAATTTGGTTTTGCTATTTCTGCTTTGTTGATGGGTTTACAGAAGCACACGTTGAAAACACTTCCATAGCTTAGCAGTATACTGTTTGTTCCCCCTGTGGCCCACTTACTGCCCAGTTAGAGAAGACGAAGTGATTAGTAATAAGCAACCGTACCCAACTCCTGTCTGCTCGCCATTTGCAAAGAGCCATGCCCCCTCTCCCCCTCGAGATGGCTCTGAAACACCACTCCCCCTCACACGTTCTGATTGATCATGAGAAGACTTAAATCACGGAACTGTTTTAACCGTTGCAACATGGAGGATTTTGATTCACAGTTGTCAGGTCTTGTTTACTAGTTGTATCAAACATTTGATAGGAAAGGCTCTATAAGGGATGTACCATTAGGGCTAATCTGGGGTACCATCTGATACACAGGGGAACCAATAGTGGTTCACTGGCTGCCACATATTTTTGTCAATACTACTAATACTACTAGGAGGATTAACTTTTCCATTGCAGCCTATAAACAGGGCCATTTAACAGATTTTATAGTCTGTTTATTCATGTTTGTTTATAATATATATTGTGTGGTTGGTAGCCTCCACCGATTTTTATTATTTTACACAACGTTTGATAATGTTGATAATTGCTTTATCAACCTCTGGAATGTTAATATTGTGGGCATATTGTGGGCAGGGAACTGCCACCTACCTGTGCATGTTTGAACACTTGGCTGATCTTGGCCTATGGTCTATAAACAACATTCTCTCTCTCCATAAAAAGATAACTACTGATTCCCCCCAATCTTTTTCAACCACAACAGCAGGTCAGCGGAATGCATCCAAGCTGAGTCTCATCTGTCCCTGACCTCACAGTCCACGTCCTGGTGTAGGCAGTTCATTGGTTGCTCATTGCTTAAGGGCACTTTGGGAGTGCCACACATTTAACTTAAAGCACATCAGCGCAACAGCCGTACACACACTAAATACACGGAGAAACTAGTGTTGCTTGGTGGGACAAAGCAAACAGATGAAACTTTGATATTTCTACATCATAATACAGGGAATCCCATTATATAGACCACACTGATATGGAGACACAGGCCTATTCCAATGTTCCTGTAACTCTTACAGGACCGGCTGAGGTTAACTTAACCCTCTTAAACAGCTCTTCTTTACTCTGTAATAGACGGTTTCACTTCTCCTCAGTCAGTGCATTCATGTCACTACGCTCTGGTTAAAACTTAAGGGGGGAGGGGGAGGGGGACAAAGACAGCCGAAACTAGCAGTAGATCGATGAGAGATCATGAACTTTGTGGCTGTGACTTCTTCTGCGGGTCTTGCGGCACACAAGCCGATGTGCGATGACGAATGGATGTCAACACCGAAACCTCAAGGCCCAGATCCTCTGACGGGCTGCGTGTTGCCAGATGACTCCACAGACTAGTGCAGTTCATCTGGGATCCCACAGAATTAGGTTATCTGGACTAGGCTGGCTGGATTCCCAAATATGGCCTCTGCCTTATGTGGTTCAACAAATAGAGTGACTCTTTTGTTCTATTAGCTGTTGTCAGAGCCAGTGTGAAGTAAAGCATTGTAAAACATATTCAAAGCTGAGAACAACCTTCCGTGCAGATTTCTGTTCTGTTATCATTTAACATCGTTATTCAGTTGTTTCCGGATCGAAAACAGCTGCATGGATTGTTACACTTTCCTTGCAACATTGTTATATTATAATGTAATCCAACACACACACACAGATAAATTAAGACTTTGCTGTGAAAAACAGGCAATTTATCCAATAAATATTCCAATATCTTTTTGACTTCCACATAGAAAGTGGCACAACAGAGACAGCAGACAGGTATAGAGAGAAGTTGTGGTTGTATGGTGTGGAACCATATTGGTGACGATATAGCCTGCTATCTCTACTACGCAATATGTGGTTGCGGGTGTGCGCATGCATCTTTAAAGGAGAAGGCGGGTGGTGTGTGTATGAATAGAAAAGCGAAGAGTCATCCTCAGTTGACAAGAAAAATTTGATGAAACTCTCCTGACCTATGATGTATGTAGTGGTTCCAAACTTCTGGGTCAGGAGCCTACTTGGGGTCAAATGTGTGGGTCACGAGTGGTGAGTTATATTTGGCTGATATTTGATGGTGCAATTTGGATTTTAAGGAAAACATTTGGAAAGGTTTGAAAGGTCACAAAGGCCCTGCATATACATAGACTTGTGTCTATAATTTTCCTTAAACACGAGGGAACTACCAATATTAAGTACAGCCATGTGAATACTTTTAGGTTGATTTTACGTTGATGGGATTTAAACTATGTGTGAAAGCAGATGCACAATAACTTTCTGATACAAAAATAGGGTCACGAGCCAAGAAACAGAACCACTGTTAGTGAAACACAGCGGCCATCACCAGTCAATCAAGACCCTCACATTTGTTTTGAACATAAATATCAAATTCTCTACCTGTGTAACCGGGGGAACAGCACTTCATACTAACACACAGCCAATCCTTCACCATTATCAGGAAGCAAAACGGTATCTGTGTCTGTCTCCGGTTATTCAATGTTTGTTCTCTCTTTGTTCGTGTGTGTGTGTGTGTGGGTGCGTGGGTGTGCGTGGGTGTGCGTGGGTGTATAACAGCAAAAGAACTCTGTAGGTAATAACTTACTTATTACTTCCTCTGTGTACATCTCAGGCTTATCTGTTGCTTAGCAACCTTATTTGTTATGATCTAATTATTATACTCAGGCTCAAATACTTTGTGAGGAACAGCGCAAAGTACATGTAGATGTTTAAAAAAAAACATCATTCTGAAAAGTAACCAAACAAGCAACAAAAGCAAAGATGAGATGCCCACTAGGATACAAAGATTTGATTTTATTACCGTTTTTGTAAACTGCTTTTCGCATTTAATGTACATAATAGAGGTAGGATGTATAAAGGATATACAAGATCGATTTTAAAGTCACTATAAAGCCTGTTGGTTATTTTTCACTTTCCTCAAGACAACAGAAGAGGGCAGCAGCGGGCAGGCCTCGCTCTGTCTGCCAATCGTTTTATCATTGCGTGCTACACCTCTTTATGCTTTAAAATAGGATACCGGTAAGCATCTATTGATTTTTGACTCAAAACAGCAACAAATACTACTCTACCCTTAATTAATTGGCGTTCAAATACATTGACCCGATTAAATATAATTTGTAGGTTGAGAAATTGTCTCACCGAAACAGATTATCGATTTTTTCAAATAAATAATGTTTATGTGCTTTTCACTGAGTCAGATAGGTGTGTTGTTGTGGCAGAGGGTCACAGCGCCCACTTACGTCATCGTCAGAAGAGGTAAACAGACGTTACGGAATGCAAAGTAGCATTTGCCTATTTCAGAGTGCTTGCACCATTTCAGGAGGATCAACAAACCCCATGGGCATGAACAGTTTGGGTAGTATATTATTTATTTACACCATGAATTGACCAAACACAAGTATGTTCTTACAGGCCGAAAACCGTCTTCAAAGTAATATAATAATAATAATATGTGCTTACAAATAAGATTATGAAGGCGATAGAATAGGGTTAGAACAGAGAGAAAGACCATCATGACCTTTGGAGACACTGGTTTACACTGGTAACATTGGCACGCTTACATGTCACTCAGTGGCTTTTTTTGTGTGGGCAGGACAAAGCAGTTCATGGCCGTCGCCTCCTCTACAGCCCTCTTGATTGGCTGCCTGATGGATGAGGCTTTGCTCGAGGAAAGACCGCGGGCCTCTGATTGGCCGCCGGGGCCGAACACCGCCTGGTGCACCTCCAGAGTGGCCTGGCCGGGCGTCGTGCTGAGGACCTGACAGAGGCCTTCCGCCTGCTGCTGCAGCGTTTTAATGGACTGGAAGAGGAAGACAGATTTATTTAGTACGCCGGTCTCTGAGTGGCGTACAGACCCCCGAGCTAGTTAGACAAAGGCTTGGTGATCTCAGACAAAGCCAGGGGTTAGGGGGTCGGAATAGAGTATATATATACACAAATATAAAACACACTTCACCTTTATGACATGGCTCGCCTCCCTCACCATGCCAGGGGCCGCGACGGACACACTGTTCATGATGCTTTCTGCGAATGCACACACACACACAGTGAGATAACATGCAAAGACCACGGTCTGCTGGGCTAACGACGTGTGTGTGTGTGTGTGTGTGTGTGTGTGTGTGTGTGTGTGTGTGTGTGTGTGTGTGTGTGTCACAACAGCAGCGGGATTGGGTTAGAGTTAGGTCGGACTGGCTTGACCTTAACCACTTACGCCATCGAACTGGACTACGACTCGAGCAGACAAGGCCGGACAGCGCAACAATCGCACTCACGGACATCATTGCGGACCCACTCATTTACCCCCGCTCAACTTATGAGCTCCAGCCACGACCCACACTGCATTCTCCATCCTACCACCCGCCACAACCAAACCATTGCATGTCCTGAATGCAGTTTTTACAAAGGCCTGTACATTACAAAGCATGGTGATAGGCTGGTGGACCTAATAACACGCAGCATTAAAGAAGCACAACCTAATTTTATTAACAGTTAAGTCACTAAATGGATTGTCACCTGTCTCCCGTGCCCCGTTTTTGTGGAATAGCCTACCCAGACATAAGAAAAGCGGGGTCTGTGGATGCTTTTAAATCCATGTTAAAGTCATTTTTATTCTCAAAGCATTATGGAATATAACCTGCTGTTATCCTCCTTCACTATTTAAGTCAATTCTTGTGGTAACTTGTTGTTTTCCTCTGACTATTTCAGTCCACTCTGTTATGTCCGTATCACTCTGGTTATCAATGTAGTGACGTTATTATCCAGAAATGTTCCAGACCATTTCGATGGTGAGATTGAATTTCGATGGTATTCAATCAATCAGTTTAAATAATAAACTGATTGATTGATTGAATTGCAAACAATAGAGATATACAAACATTCTGCAGTTAAAATGGACTGGTTCAATTGTGCACAAAATAACAACACCACTTTCAGTAACCAAATACCCCTGATATCACCATTCTAGATGTCTCCAATAAGAACGTGACTATTGTGGAATTAGCGTGTTGTTTTGATTTATATATGGACATTTGTTTCAACACTAAGCTCCTAAAATATCAACCACTGGTTAACAGTATCACAAATCTAGGTTTTAATTGCACATTAATTGTTCTTATCTTTGGAAGTCTAGGACATGTTGACAAGATTGTACTGCTTGGGCAGCAACACTGGACTGAACAATCCAAATGCAAAAATACTTCAAAGTACTGCTTCATCTCTGCCACAAGAGGCAGTCTAGCAATCTGGAGAAGAAGATGCAATGTGTATCCATGATACACATTGTGTTACACAGATCAGCATAAGGCATTCTTTGTTTGATCAAGCCTGCTTAGACCTGCAATGCTTGGATCAGTTGTACTTCCCCTTTTGTTACGATCCAAATAGAAGTATTAAACTGTGTGTGAGAGAGAGTGAGTGAGTGTGTTCATAAGAGGTGAATACCATGACATGGGTCCTTCACTAGCTGCTGAGGTTTCACTGTCTCTTCATACAGACTCTGAAACACAATGATCACGATGGTTAACGTCTCTGCTGCTCTGACCCCAGCTCTCTGCTGGTCCAGCCATCTGTCCAGGGTGCCGGGGGCTCCACGCACCATCAGCTTGCGCTCCGCCCGGAGGCCCCGCACCACGTGGTGCAGGATCACTTTGGGGTAGCGGCGGCGACGGGAGCCCAGCTCCACCACGGTGTCGTCCAGCAGGTTCTCCAGGACCACCGCCTCGTCTCCTAGTGGGGGGGCAGGGGGTCAGAACCGGCTGACACAGGTCTGGACATCATGAGCTAATATATTCATTAGTTGAGATGATATAATCGGATCCTGACTTTTAGTAATTAAATTTTTTCCCCTTTGAAAAAATAAATAAAACATCCTACTCAGACGATGCAGTTTGTATTTTGTTCTGGCACATAGCAGAACGGACTTTGCATAAAATACAACTTAAATTAAAAGTTGTATTTTAAAATTTAAAGGGATAGTTTGGGATTTCGGACCTCAGTTCCAAATGAGCCAGTGTGTTATTTATCATTGGAGATTGTTTAACACGTTTCATTCAGTTCTTCTAGTTGCAGAGATCGCTGGTGCTAGGCTAGCGCAAGTCAATGGGAACTGCTAGCCTGTCAATAAAATCAGTTTTACCCACTTCACAGTACACCTGATACAAATCAATTATAACACCAGACTATCAGACTAATTAAATTGTGTAAATCTTTAAAGGAACCTCATCACTTGACACTTGGTTACTCAATGCTGTTGTAAATGAAGAGATAACTTTGGAAGAGCCTACTGGCACATGAGAATGTGAGGGGGGTATTCAGTTTGCTGCAGTCTGCAGCCCTACAGCTAGATGAATCCTACACACTCCACCTTTAAGAAGGTCAGTAAGGTGGTACAATAGAGGAGCAGGTACTTGGTTTGAAGCCAGTCTCGCTTTTTTTTAATTAGCACACAATAAGTCTCTGCTACAGACAGATAATTACAAGACATAGTAAAATAATTAGACAAAATTGTAGGAGTATAGCATATGACACTAGTGGCTACTAGGGGACGCTGGGGCCGTACCGTCGTCGGGCGCGTCCTCCCACCGCTGTCCGTTCACCACCACGTTGTCGTGGACCGCCGCCTCGAAGTTCTGCAGAAACGGAACATAACGATTACAACCCATACTATAGCAAACGCTCTTTGGTTGATGGCATTCTTTGTATTTAAATGACGTGCATTAGTAACAAGAACAAGTGCAGTAGCTTGACCTCGAAAGCAGGACATGTGGAGATTTTAACTTGTCGTAGTTGGGGTTTAGCATTTAACACAATAAGGTAACATTGTTTTTAGCCATTCTCTTAGCCAGGGGTTCCCAACCTTTTTTTTCTCCCCAAGGGCCGGTATATTTATAAAAAAAATGCATAATTGTATGATGTATAATTTTTAAACAAAGAATGTGGCTGTTTTACTAGATGGTTTATGTGTCATATTCACTACAGTTAAAGCAACAGCAATTAAATGCTTGAGTCTCTGACCCCCTTCAACAATGCAAAAATATAAAAAATCATATTTTTCTTATAGGAGAAACAAAAGAAAAGTCACCAGAGACTTATGTTCACACAAAAGTAATGCAACGACTTACAGTGGTGTAATTGCATACCATGAACTAGGTGGCAACAAAGGCTAATGAACCAATATTTAAACTTTCAGAACAATTCACAAAATGTTTACATATTCTCCAGTACAAATAAGAGTATGGAGTCTGTGTTGGAGGAGATGCCATGACTCGTATAGTCACCGGACCGGAGCCGGTCCAGGGACTGGGCATCGCTGCTCTAAGGCCCCAGAACCCCCTCAGCCCGCGGTACGCCTCTAAGCCTCCAGAACCCCCTCAGCCCGCTAAGCCCCCAGAACCCCCTCAGCCCGGGGTACGGCTCTAGGCCCCCAGAACCCCCTCAGCCCGCGGTACGGCTCTAGGCCCCCAGAACCCCCTCAGCCCGCGGTACGGCTCTAAGCCCCCAGAACCCCCTCAGCCCGCGGTACGGCTCTAGGCCCCCAGAACCCCCTCAGCCCGGGGTACGGCTCTAGGCCCCCAGAACCCCCTCAGCCCGCGGTACGGCTCTAGGCCCCCAGAACCTCCTCAGCCCGCGGTACGGCTCTAGGCCCCCAGAACCCCCTCAGCCCGGGGTACGGCTCTAAGCCCCCAGAACCCCCTCAGCCCGCGGTACG
>OMLJ01114349.1:0-13541 GCA_900302595.1 Gadiculus argenteus
GTGGAAGACTTGGTGGTCTCGGGGGCATAAGGGCATCGCCACGACACTGAGATTCAGTTGGTTGTTGTTTTTTTGGTTGGTGACTCTGGAGATGTTATGCTAAGCATGAGTGACCGTGTCCGTGGATTTATATAGTGGTTTAATATTAACACGCCGCTGGTACATCAGTGTTTTTGTGCCTTTAGTCTTAAAACTTTTTTTATACATGCTTTTTGCGTCGCTTGAGAATGATGAAGAGAAGGAAAAAGTGCATGTGGAACTACATATGTAAATCTTGACCTTATTACATACAAAGCACAATTAATCCTCATCAATTATTTGTGAGGATAAACAATGCAGTGTTAAGACCTTTAAAGTGCTCCGAAATGTCTATACTAAAATGTGATCCCAATATTTAAATTAATATGAATAATTAAATTAGAATAATTGATGGCATTTATAGTAACATAAGTTATTTATGTGAAAGGGAATCCTACATTTAATTAAACATTGTTTTAATTACATTTTGTATCTAATTATAATTATATAATCTGAATTAACTTTATTGATTATACTATGAACACTCAACACTCACACTAACTCTTCGTTTACCCTTTCTACTGAATGCACTCGGGTCACTCTTATGAAGACATATTAACAATCTTCTTTTGCATAATGACAGCATAATGTTCACAAACATTAAATGAAAACCATTCGCTTTGGGAAATGTTGACAATCGCAATTAGTTCCACCTGTCACACGGCCAATAGAAATTAACAGGTGTGCACGCCAATGAGCGACAGGGTGGGTCCTTGCAGCTGCGCCTGTTTAGGCTCCCCTGAATGTGCCTGAACAACTTTATGACAATGGTTCTGATTGCTGGTTGATGGTAACTGGTAGAGATCTGAATGGCCAGGAAATTGTTAAACAACCTTTTATCTGTCTTTTTATGTTCTAGGGACAACCAATCCACCTTGAGTTTGATTGATGTCAGTGTGTTACGCATCAGTATGCGTCAGTTACTTTGAAATAACATTATATATGATTAAAAAAAAAACATTGATAACAGACATTTACACACGTTAAGAGCATGCTTCACAAAACCATAAATAAAACATTTAAAACAACACATTATCCACCACGTGGGCTAACTACGAATCCTGAGGCGGTTACGACACCCCACTAATGAAAACACTGGAACAAGTGTGCAGCTCCACAGAGTAGTACCCCACAATCAGGTCCGTACGACCCCCTCAAAACCAACCACCACGACACGGAACGTGCAGACGGTCGCACCATGCTGCGCGCCAGCCTAACACCGGCACGCTCGGAAACACAACAACAACAACAACAACGACGACAACAACAACACCGGTTCTGTGCGATGTTGACAACTTACAGGCACGCAACGTGGTCGAGCAGTCACTAACAGAGACGACGGAAAGTGGAATGTCGCGTTGAGGCGCGTCCGTGTTACAATGCACATAGACTGGCATGCAAGAGCAGTCGCGGTCCGCGCTGCCGCAATCAAAACAACATGCCAGCTTCATTCTCTGGTAGGTAGACGACCTCTTGGCTAGGGGTCAGAGGTGGAGATGGAGAGGAGGGGAGAGGGGAGGAGAGGAGAGAGCACTGTTAATGTCGAGGAGGTCAGGGGGGAGGGAGGGGTCGTCTGGGCACACACCTGGTTGAAAGGGGCGGGAGGGAGAGAGAGAGAAAAGGGTGGGGAGGGAGAGGGAGAGAGGGAGGACGGAGAGGGAGAAACAGGAAAGGGTCTGGGAGGAATGGCAGAAGAGGGCCTGATCTTGTTGACGTGTGGAGGAGGAGGAGGGTCTGTCTGGCAGGTGCACGTGTTGGTTGAAAGTGATGTGTACTTTTTTTTGTTTTTTTTTCTTGATGGATTTGTGGATTGCTATGTACACTTAAGTTTGAATGTAATATTTTTCAAGTAAAAAAGGGGAAATACCACCATAATAAAAGACCCTATGATTTGGGGGGTAACTTTAAGGAGAGAAATTAGTGGGGGGGGAGGGAAATGGCGTCACCATTGAGGCCTGTTATTCATCAACGCAACTTCTCTATAGGAATGTATCTTTAAAATATATTTTCATCAAGGCAACTGAAATTCCATGCTATAGTCGCAATGCAATGGTGGTGTCACACTTTGTGAGTGAAATCATAGAGCAACGCGACAGACGTTGGAGAACAAAAATCTGTATAACATACATATATAGAACGGCATAAAAATATCACATAAAAAAGTCACAATGACATACATAAAGCTACGTTGTAATCAAAGCTTCATAAATGATTTGATGGGCATTGTTCTCGAAGCATAAAGGCTTACAACTCGCTGTCACATAAAGTGACAAAGATATGTGCTAAAGAAAATCATGTATATACTGCCCTCTGATGTATATGACATCAAGTTGCAAGGTTGTTTGAGAATGTATTATTCATGGTTTAATCTGTTTGAATAAGTAATGGCCACGGTGTAGGATTGTGTATTAAATGGTTTGGGCGACATCTGGTGGTAGTAAAGTGTAGTATAACTGAGTCAAGTAGACACCAACATAAGAGTGATTGGAATAAAAACATATACGAGCTACTTCAATAGATCTGGTGAGAGCAAGAAAGTGCAATGGTCAGGTAGACAGCATATTTGACACAAAAATGTGAAAAAGATTAAATTCAACTGCTGGTATTGCATAGCCAAAAATTAACATTTTGTCTATCTTTTTTGCGCCTTTTTTTGGAAACTCAGTTGAAATTTTTGGCCTTGACAGGAGGTTGGGGACAGGAACAGGATGCATTGACCGTAGTGCATGCAACATGTACAGTCAGACAGTTCAGTCTGTAGGCAGCAGGCTGTGGTGGCGTGGTTATTGTCGGACACAAACACACACGATATTACTCACAATATATCACTATAAAGTGAAAGTTAAAGACATTGAGGCAAGTTTCCAAGCAGCAGGAGGAGAGTAAATCAAACGGGAGGGTTAGATTGGCCACCGGCTGTGAAAAATGAAATTACAATCAATTCTTAATTCAGTTGATTAGTTGTTGTTTAAAAAATAAATAAATTACATTTCCCTTATCACACCGTTTGAAAATGGTTAGCTGCACAAAAAGTGTTAAAGTCATACTGACATAAGATACTGATGTTGTCATGCAGCTTGTTGCCATGGAGAATAACCCCACCCCCCACTCCAACCCCCCCCTCACACACAACAAGCAGAGTGATCACTGTGAAACAAGGAACTTTTCCCAAAGGAAGAAGGAAGTACAGAAGAAAAGTCAGGATCCGGAAAAACATCAACCCAACTGAAGGTCTCCTGTGTCAGATGTCTTTTGGTTCACCTGTGTGTGAGCCCGACAGGGTGTACAAAACACACCCGGGGGTAACTCAAGAGTTACAAGATGTTACAAAGGTGAATTATTAATGCTTTTACTAAACATCCTGGACGGGAGACACAGCTTAGGTTATAGTGTTTCACGGCTAAAGTTTACTGGTTCAGGTTTCTGATTGACCACAGCCAATCCACGGCCAGGTGGAGCCCTGGAGCGGTGCGATGGGAACAGGAAGGAGGCGGGAACACTTACATT
The DNA here is from genome assembly GCA_900302595.1 of Gadiculus argenteus. Taxonomy (NCBI): domain Eukaryota; kingdom Metazoa; phylum Chordata; class Actinopteri; order Gadiformes; family Gadidae; genus Gadiculus; species Gadiculus argenteus. The sequence goes on from OMLJ01114349.1 coordinate 3,586, forward strand.
TCTTGCATCCACACTTCTTGATCCTTTTGGGATCTGTGATGTCATCATGGCAAGCTTTGCAGTAAAACAGCGCCCTATTGAAAAATGCCGTAAGAGAATCTAAGATTTAAAAAATATATGTATGATGGAAAATACCTGCTGGTTTAGCAAGTGAAAGATGTTTTTTTTAAGATGATTATAAAATCTTTGTTTACTCATGCAAATAGCAAAATCGTTCTCTGCACCTGTTTCAGAAGAAGCTGAATGCAACAGCAGTTACAACCTCAAAATATACTCCACTTCTATCCAAGATAGAGACAAAAGCATCCTCTTTAGACAGATGTGTACTCTACCTCTTCACTTCTTTGGCATCGCTGGCAATGAAGAAGCCCAGGGTCCCTTCCTCCATCTTGACATGGTTACCAGGGTTTATGAGCGTGCTGTTGGGAGAGGGAACCACACATTGTTTAGGACAGGTTAGGGACAACAATGAATGGGGAATAATGTAGCCACAGTCAGGTCAAACAGCCTGACTATGGGCTAGTCTCTGAATGTGCTCTATAAATGAGGTACCTAATTTAGGTACCTAACATTTCAGAATCAGTAGTACAATACGAAAAACTACAAAGATGGAGGATAGTGAATACAATCGTCATGCCCAGTCACATTGGATACAAGGGTCTGCTAAATGAATAGATGGTGATAATAGTTGATATTTGTTCTTACCTGCTTTCCCTCTGGTCAGACTTGTACTCAATAGCTATGAGTAACAGCTTGAGTTTGACATAGCACAGTCTACGAAAGAGGAGGACATTGTTCAACTTGTGATGTCTTAGATGCCCTTTGTGATTGTAATGTCCTAGAAGCATTCTTGCTTTAAATTGAGAGGTCATAGGGACAAAAGAAAAACGATAAAAGAAGAAAAACTTTGTTGGAAAAACGGGCGTGAAGGGTATTTGAATGTACTTACTCGCAGATGACTGGAAAGGATAAGCCCACAAAGGCACTGGATAGATACTCTGTATACATCTCATTGGCAACACCCTCCAGGTAATATTTCTGCCAAGTGTCCTCTTCGATCTAGGGAGATAAAAAGCAGAAGAAACTCTATTTCAGCTACACAAATTAAAAAAAACGTTTTTTAACCATATTTATTATTTTACTTTCTCTGCCTTAATTGAACATTTAACTCTTACATTTGAGTTCATCTTAGGTTTGATACAGCTAGTTTGTGTTTTTAGAGCTAGCTGGCTAGACAGGGTGTACTTCGAGAAAAAAAGGTATAATTTACCTTGTGTCTGAAGCATGTTATATAAATAAACTTGCTTTGCCGTCACACCATACACATGACACTTCTCATTGAGAATTTAATTCGGGCATGTGTGTGGGAAGCACCTTGATGAAGGACCTCATTGAGAACAGGTTGGCCAGCATGGTGGACAGGCCCTGGGCCAGGCAGCTCTGGGCGATGAAGCCAAGCTTCAGCTCCGCCAGGCAGATGGCGTCATCCCCTTCCTTCCAGTTCCAACTTGGAATGTTCAACAGGTGGGCCTGCGGACCGAAATAGTACCCAAACATTTCATTCTGCTGCCGTAGAGCTGATCATTCTGTGACACGCGTTCCGTTCCCATATTCTGTCCCGACTGTCGTTCTCATTGTCTGTGTGTAAGCGTGCAGTTAGCGATCCCGCCTGCGATCCCGCGACCCCAGTTAGTTTTCCCGCCTACCTTGTTGTGGTACTGCAACATCTGGGTGATTATCCTGATCTTGGGATGGTAGTTCTTAATAGATATCACCCTGATGAGGAACAAGAAAACTAATCAGTTTTTTTCTATCACATATTTCTATATTCCCCACGCCGAACGAATAACCGAAGCTCAACCCGATGTTGTCATGCACTATGACAACATCGGGTTGAGCTTCGGTTATACTCTTTACTATCCCTCGGTAAAGACGCAACGGTCTTTAGGAGAGATGGATGAGCCGCTGATCAGCCAGTCAATAGCCTATCCTGAAGGGAGCATGTAGCCTGGTGGTTTAAAGGTGGTGAGATCATGTCTGTGTGGTGCAGGGATGACTGGGTTCCTCCATACTCCCCTATGCACACTATTGAAATCTAGGGAGTGGTGTTTATGTACGGGCCCATTGATTTCCCTATAAGCCTGTGACAAGACCCCAATATTTACTGTCTGGTGAGGACAGCAATAAAAAATGACATGCAGCCCAGACGACCATTCCCTTCCATTTCTTGTCTCCCCTGATGATGCGGTTGAAGCAGGGCGATAAAACAGTTGAATTGCCGTGACGTGATTTGAAATAGTATTCACTCGCTTAATGAATGCTGATTACCACAAGTAATCAAATAATTTCACCGGGAAGTAGGAAGTAAACAATCACGGTACATATAATATATGGCAAAAATAATTAGCCTTGTTGCCTCGTCTATTTGCACACACACGTATCGAAAACTATCAAACACTAAACGAGCATGCACACACAAAAAGAGCACACAGACAGACAGACAGACAGACAGACAGACAGACAGACAGACAGACAGACAGACAGACAGACAGACAGACAGACAGACAGACACACACACACACACACACACACAGAAGCAGCGGTGCAACATGAGCTACCTCATGATATTGGAGGCGTCCTCTGCGTCGGGGTCAGCACAGTATTTATTGGCTAGAATCAAACAAGCGTCCGCCGACTCAATCTGAAAAGAGAACGGCAGTAACAGAATCAAATCAGTTACTGATGCACTGCAACACACATCTTAAGTCCCAGAAGGACCTCTCCGACGCCGTGCCGGTTTTGTATTCTCTGATGAGGAGAACCGCCTTTATACAGAGTACAGTTGAGTTTCACACAACAACTATCGCTAGCTTTTCTTTTCCCCATTTTTGATCTTGACTTGCATTTCCACCCTTTTGTTTTTATGTATTTTGTTTTATTGTACCAGGTTAGTCCCACAAGATTACAAAATAAAAACGTAAAAGAGATTTGCCCAAAAGGGCGGCGAGTACCCGATGTGACAGCACAGTTGTGAGGACATAGAGCTTATGGATGTGGTGTTTGTGACGTGTACGGTTACCTTAACTCTGGCCAGGTCGTGAGGGTTGAGGACAGACCCTTGGTAGAACTCCACCTGGGTGAAGTGACGCTTAAACAAGGCTTCCAGCTCAAGATTAGGGGAAATACTGAAGGAACAGAGCAACGCACGCACAGCTCTTAGAACCAGCCGCTTTTACTCAGACCAGAGGATTTTTGTAAAGGATGTGACGTACATTTTTACAAGATTATGTTGGTAATTGGTAGAAAAAAAAAAGGACAACGTAATGATATGAATGAGTCCAAGGTTATGCAATACAAGGAGAACAGCTAAAAGTATGAATGTTGCTACTTACTTATGAAGAAAAACAATTTCTACATTGACATCATCCCTGTCCTTGTGTAGGAAGTCTTTGAGAAAGTTGGACACACTCTCCAGTGTGATGTGACCGCATACCACTATGTGCCTAGGAAACCGGGCGCAGGACAATGATGAAAGCAGCTCGGAAAATGCAATCAAAACAACACGGATGATATTCATTTTCACAGTGGACTCCACAACACTGTCATACAAAAGTATAATCCAAATCTAAAACTATCTCTAATGCTGCAGAATTTTTCCAGATTTTCATCTATGAGTCAGTCAATCTGTATTCACAGCGCGATTGAATGGTAGACAGTTTGGATGGAAACAGGTGGAACCAGGTGCTCTCGAGTTAGATGCTTATATGTGCAATGGAGAGAGCGGGTAGGGGAGAGGATGTGGCAGGTGGAGGTCAAAGACTACACTGGATTTGGAGTGTGGGATTAGACCGGAGCAGACAAGAGATTATTATTATTAGTGTGTAGTGTTGCCCTACTTAGGGCCTTTATATATAGACTATATATAGAATCCAATATGTCCGCTTCCTCAGTTTGAATTTCATTTTTCAAGCGTTAACATGTGCAACATGTGTGTGTGTGTGACGAAACTCATATATTCCATATATCGTCAGTTGAAATGAAAATGTTTACTTCTTTGGTCCGATAATCAATAGGCAGTATTGGGGTTTTGTTCTTGCATATTTGGATGAAACTGATATATCTGTTTACTGAACGATGCATTCAAAACTGTATAATGTAAAGTCTACGCATGTGAAATGTAAAATACAATCTCATCTTCCATCTCATAGTTGTTTAGGAGACATACAAAATATACAGATCTCAAATTGTTATCATGATGTTCAACAATCGAGGAAATAATCTTCTTTTGCATTTTCAGGGGTATATATTGTGTGACAGTAGTGCAAAGAATATAATGAGAAAAGAGATATAAGGAAAAGAAAGGGGAAGAATAAAAAACAGTAATTAATTTGCATTAACTTGCATTAACAAACGTATTTGTTTTGTTATGGCAGAAAGTAAAGATGTGATAAGGGACGTGGTCAACATATTTACAAAGCTATGAATCAACAGACTTAATGAGTAAGAGCTGCCCATTTAACCGACCATTTAACCGGGAAATAACCGACCTAGATATGGATCACAACCATCTGAACTTTATCATAGCTTAAATGGCTAACCTACTTTCTAGAAAACACAACAACGTTTACGTTATAACACATCACGAATTTACAAGACACACGTACAAATACAAAAGAAAGAGACACACTTCTCAAACCAAAGTTTCGTCACAAGGTTAAAAAATCGAAAAAACGAATATAACAAAAAAAGCGAGCTGTAAAAAAATGTGCAGAGGGCTATGAGGGAGTAGTCGATTGGCCAGTGGGAAAACTCAGAGCCTCTTAATAAACTATCGCAAAAATACATAAAACACAAGATTTTCTCCATGTGTTGTCTGCATTGAGGTCTTTTGAGGCAGCTTGAGGTGGTTCAGACTGAAGATAAAGGCCAAGAGTGTAGCAGTTTGCGCAAGCATAGCGAGCAAAAGCAATTTCAAACGGATTAAAGAAAGAGACAAAAGCAACGATACAGAATCACGCAAGAAGCAAGCGATGGCATGGGAGCCCAGCAGGTAAGCTTGAGGGAAGGACGTTTCTAGAATATTCTGAATGCAGAGTTTGGTAATGAAAGCTTGAATCTTTGTAAGGATTGTTGAGCGCTGAAGAATAAAGACTAACTGACTCATGCAAAGCCAGTGACTTCTATTGCCAATTTGTATATTAATGGATTCTAAAGTAAGCAAATATTTGGCAAAGGCAATGGCTACCCACAGTAGATAAATACTGCAAAGTAATTATTTGAATGATACACTGTTTTGTTTTGATATCACTTAAGTCAGTGGCCTTCAAAATAAGGCACAAATTGAATTTTTTGTCAGAGGTGTGTTCAAGATGACTAGTATTGTGGAGTTTGGATCTTTGTGAATTATGGCCGCGACAGCCATGTGAAACTCAATGGCGGGAGATGGTATGATGATGAAAATGTGATTTCACAAACACCATATGCAAGGACAAATAGTCACGTAAGCAGCTTAACAGATAATTACACATTCACTGGTCACTCATGTAGGATTTTCTCATGATAGATCACTGTTAAATAAGCTGTGTGACTTTAGACACTTTACATAAACTATGTAGGCGACACTATTTTATAATTATATTTATCCTTTACTGCAACTACTATTAGCAATACTGTCACTGCTATGGTTGGCAAATGCCGAATCATTATCATTTTGACAGAGCTTCAAAAAAAGAATATCATGTTTATGAAATAAATATTACTGTTTTGTGGTATTCATTTCGTAGGTTACTATCACTTCTCATCACAGCCAAGGTTTCCAGTTATAAATCAAAGAGAAAATCCTACATGTACTATACATTTGGTGCATGATCATCTACAAATACAAATGACTACAAAGCAGACATGTACTGCCAAGCAGTGCACCCAAAGCGTTAGCATATCAACAGGCTTCATAGAAATAGTCATGGCCTAGGTCTTCAGTCACTGTGTGGGACTTTTGCTTTGTATAAACAAATGTAAACTATATTACGTATTAAATTAAGGATATCAAAATATCCCAGGTTACAGTTTACAGTCAACATTTACTGTTGTGAAGATGTGTCACCTCTTTAAGAGAGTGACACACAACTCACACAAACACCACACCGTTCAAACTTTTACTTCTTTAAATTTTGTTTAGTGGGGGGGGGGACTTTTACTTTGTTTGACTTACTTTCTGCCTCGTGTCGAGTTATAACTCCCTCCGTATTTCTTCCGATTAAGGATGAGAGCGGCAATTTCTGGCACGTAGCGAGCAAACATGGCCTACATGCAATGAACACAAAAAAAGAAAAAAGAAAATGGCATGCAGCGAAAGGCTCTACTGCGTCGGAAGGCCAGCAGAGCCTCCCAGAATACTTACTTTCTCCCATTAACCGCACTATAGGAACCGCCATATTTCTTGCGGTTGCCTATTAACTCTATGATTTCAGGGACGTAGCTCGCAAACATGGCCTAAGGGAAAAAAAGATAGAAGACAGAAGAGGAGACTAAAAAAAGGGATAGGTAAAAAAAAGGGAGAGCAAGCTCCTCTAGTTTTGGCGATAAGATATCCGTTACATCTGGAAGAGTGAGTCGTGAAAAGTAAAATCTATTGATCAGTCAGTGGGGGAGGGGGGATTGACAGTTGAAGCAACAGTTGGAGAAAAAAAAAAGCCGGAAGAAAGTAATCCATAAAATGATTCAGTTGGGATCGAAGAGCAACGTTGATGAATGTAGCCTGAAATGATATCTTGGTTACATTCTTAACTGTGAAGAGTAAGAATGGCAAACAAGAAAAAATAAATGCCATCTACGAATATCAGAGGAAAAGAGGGGGGAAATATTTTCCTAAAAATAAAACACAGCTGACGGTTGCTACGTCAATCTGTGATATAAAAAAGTAAGGTGAAATAAGCTTAGAAAATAAAGCCTTATGTGCCATGTTTCGTCCAACAAAAAACACATGATGGGTTGATTTGATCGGCCTAGCTTGATGGAATTCAGATGTGAGCTGACTCTTTGTGAAACTCTTCATAGATTCATAATGTGTGCTTTGAGTGACACAGTGGGGCACAAATTATATGTTGATTTACGTCTAGAATTCCATATTGCCATCTTCATTTGTGTATTAACTTTTAGTTATGGAGAACCCTAGATCTTATTCTGGGAAACTCTCAAAGAAGTATCCAGAGGCTTCCAGAATCCTGTGCTTAGAACATCAGTTAGGGCTCCTCAAAATATAAATGTGGAAACGCATGTTGTTTGACATAACATCTGCACATAACATTATACGGTATATCTATATATATATATATCAGACTGTAGCTAGCTATACTAGTATCCAAAGCTAGCTAGTATAATTATAACTTTTCTATTGCTACAGGTATTGTAGAGAGTTAGTTATACTGTTTTTCCCATCAAGCTGGTCTTAAATCAAGCCCAAATCATGGTGTTTGTTGGAAAGTGGGTAGAAATGGAGGACAGTGATGCCACCTGAAATCACGGTTATTTCCACTTATTAAACCAAATTGTATACAGTGGGACGAGACAACGATGAGCAAACACAACAAAACAAACATTGAAATAATTCTACATAGATTTCTTCTGTTAAAACAAAAATGAGTAAGGAAATTAGGAATTAAATAAAATGTTCAAAATGCAAAAACAACTAAATAATTCTAATAACTAGCTTTTCTCCACAGCAAACAGCGAACACAAAAATACACAAAATAATGCCATGCATCTTACAGCAAGGGATTTTTCCATCATTGTAAGCTAACCGTTTATTTTTGGCGGGGGATAAAGTATGAGAGGTTATTTTACCAAACCACCAAGGATGAAGAAGACCATGAAAAGACGACCCAGTGTGGTCTTTGCATAAACGTCTCCATAGCCCACAGTGGACATGGTGACCATGAGCAGGTACACACACTCCCAGTAGGAGAGAGCCTGGGAGTTCTGAAAGTCCTCCCATGGGTCTCCGGAGTTTTCCACCTGGAACACAGGTCAGGATGTTTACAGCAGGTGATTGAGAGAACCAACGTCACGGTAGGGACGGAGACAGAGGCAGAGGCTTAGTGAGTGAGTGAGTGAGTGAGTGAGATAGTTCTATTATATTGCACTGATGCTTAACACTGTGAGTGAGTGAGTTTTTCAGTGAGTGAGAGAGATGGAGACAATGAGGAAACCTTGAGTGAGTGAATGAGCAAGTGTATGAGAGTATTTCCAATAAACCCTAACATAGAAAATACAATCAAATGTGGGACAAAAATTCTACCATAGAATTATACTAAAGTGCATTGTAGAATATATAAACAAACGTTTTGTTTTACCAAATACAAACATGTACCATGCTGCTATAGTGCATGTTGAATATGCTGGTGACCCCAAACTTACCAAATGGATGAATCCGGCCGCTGTAAGCCATGTGCTTATGAAGATTGAGCACAGGTTCACCAACTTTATTGAGTTACTAGTGGGAAAGGCATTACAACACACTGCTGTTATCTTCAATACTGAAACATACCATTATATCACAGAGAGAGGCGAGGGGTTCAGAGAGTAACCAACTGTTACAGCACGTTGTTCAAACACAAAAGGTGGATACATGATCGTATTGTAGAACACGTTTCACCGGGGTGCCATTTCTTGTTGCTACACAACGCAAGTGTGTGTTTGTTTGTATGACCTGTATGTTTCCCCATTTTAAACGTCTGCATTAGTACAAGGAGATTATGCAAGTAAAAAACAACATAATGTTCTGGGAGGAAAAATGTATTTCTTGAGAAATGTAACCATAACAGAATGTGATGTGATTTCAGTGGCCTCTGTAAATTCATGGAGTGTGTGTGTGTTTGTGTGTACCCTCTTCTTACCTTCCTCTGAGTGAGGAGATTATTGTGAACATTTTGTCGAGCTATAAGCTCTCACTGACATCTGCGCAAAAAACCCTTAATTCCAAACAGCAGAGGAATGGACAGAATGGTGTGTCCAATTCTGTGACTATTCTGTGGAAATGTGTGTGTATGCGTAACTTAGATGAAGAACAATATTTAACATAAAACATACATAACATAACTACACTATAATACTACAGCTTTTTGGGGGTATTGCGAAATGGTTCAAGTTCAAAAGAGAACTTTTAAACTCATACAAACATACAAATATCTCCCTAAAACACAGAATATCATTATTTTATTGTCCTCAAAAAAGTTATTTTATTGAGGACCTTGCTTGTATATAGAACAGCAAAACACAAAATCAATCAATAAATCATGCATTGAAAAACTAAAAATGCCCCCACACACAGCATGCAATACCTGAGCGTACACATGCAACGTCTCTCAAATAAACAAACAAAACAAAATCAACAAACAGAGTACAAAAACATGACACACATTTCGGGTTCAGACTCAGATCACGACAATCAGAAAATAACAAGGGACTTACCTCGTTTTCAATATATTCAAAAACTGTAAAATTTCTGAGAACTGTATGAGTCTTAAGGCCCTTAAGAACCTCAAGCCTGTGGGAAGAGAGACCAAGAGTGAGTTACCCGGGGGTGAAACCAACAACAGGGGTTAAACATCCTCCCCAGACCCCCCAGTGCATGCACTCGCACAGCGCAGCAATCACCACCAGCGTACCCGTCAGTCCCTCGTCCATTTTGACCAGCTTCAACGGATTCATTTTGGTTACAAAAAATGTACAATCGCTAGTTCAATCGCTATCGATCGCTAGTTCTGATGAAAGACGACTCAGGACCACCCAAAAAAAATGCAGACTAGCACTGACTATTAACTTATGAGAAAGGAATACCTCAGCCACTGTGGGTTGAGACAGTGCCCACCAACTCGGCCTGGTCTGGGAGAAGCTTGATTAAAATGTGACTCATATGCTTTTAATCTCGCCTCGCATTATCTACCTGATACGGTTTT
>OMLJ01114353.1:0-11334 GCA_900302595.1 Gadiculus argenteus
CATTCTTTTTTCTTGACTAATCGTTTTGGAATATTTTTTTATTTAATGACAATGAGACAAAAAGTCACTTGAAGAGCCTATTTAAAAGGTGATTGACTACACATGGACGCTATTCAAAGCAAAATAATGAGAGTGTGGCAGTAAGGACAAAAGAGTGTCCAGTGGTGATAAGTGATGGTGTTAATAGCACATAGGGTGGAGCGTGTGCGTGTGTGTGTGTGTGTGTGTGTGTGTGTGTGTGTGTGTGTGTGTGTGTGTGTGTGTGTGTGTGTGTGTGTGTGTGTGTGTGTGTGTGTGTGTGTGTGTGTGTATGAGAGAGAGTTTGTGTGTGGAGGACCAGCATTGATCGATGGCTGGCGGAGGGCTTGCCACGGATCCATCCGAGCCATCGCCACTCTACTTGATTATGATATTGATTGGTGCTGATCATAAATTGTGGCCCAGCCTATGGAATCTGAATACAAAGTGCTTCAGAGTGGCTCAGCGGCCATGCGTCTTGAGTCTGCTAGAGACTGAGGAGGATAGAAAGATAAATGGACAAAATCGGAATAAAAAAAATCGAAAGCTGTATTACCCCGGTAACACTAAATTAGCACCGCTTTTTACTATTTTATTTCTGACGGCAACAGTGTATTTTATGTGTCAATGTAAATATACATTTTATGGTGTCCATTATTTTGCCGGTGGAAAGCATTTTATTGATGTGTTTCGTTTAATTTGCATACAAGCTTACTCTAGTGCTGCCTCTGGGCCATCTATCTTACTGACTTCCAGAGATTAGAGAGAACAAAAAGATGGAATAGCAATATGAAATATAAATGAAAGAAATCGGATGCTTTTCCAGCGGTCCTCCTTTCTAGGCTTGCTCTTCCCTTCCATTCAGCTGTATCGGTGTCCCAAGCATATTAGTGTGACACAAATAAAACAATAAATACATAGATGAATAAATGAATACATAGCTAAATGTTTTGCCTATTGAAAGCTGGTGAGTTTGTGTCTATTTCTTTCGGGCTGTTTGTGTATTCAGTGTGTTGCGTAGTTGCGAGTGTGCGTAGCACACAAGCTAAAATCAAGACGCAAAGTGTTTGAAAACACACAGACCACTGCAGGCCAGCAAAACGGTGCATTTGTGCGTGTTTATTTTGCGCGTGTATGCGTTTTCTGTGTGTTTGTGTGGGTAAATGTGTTGGTTTGTGAGTTTGTGTATGTGTTTAGTGTGTGTGTGTGTGTGTGTGTGTGTGCGTGTGCGTGTGCACAATCGCGGTGAGGCCAGTTCTCTTCATCAGGATTCCGGGAAGGCTTCAAGGAGGAATACATTATCCAACTGTGATAGACTCTAAACCCCTATTCATACATAATAAATTATTCAGGCCTCTGTAAACTCAAAGTCAATGATAAATGCAGTGGCGTAGCGTTCACCCACACTTCATTAGGCCGCTGTGAGTTTGACGACGGGGAGACCACAATAAGGGCTAGCTCGGGGCTGCAGGCAGAGAGGCCCGCGGTCTGAGCGCAGACGGGAGGGAGAGCATGTGGGCTCAAGGATTACAGGAACGGAAACCAAAAAACAGCAGCAAAAAAAACAGCTTATAGCAATTCCAGTTGCATGTACCTGTTGTCCTCGTAATGCATCATTTCCATGTCTCGCAGTAGGCAAGGGGAAATAAAACATGGAAGCGCACCACGGCGGTTCCTACCGTGTAGGAAAATAGATGAAAATCTGATATGGAATGACAAGACATGGATCACCTGAGAGGGAGAGCTTATGATTCATTGTTTTAATATCAATGCTACTGTAAATGCCAAAGGGCATCGTTGTAAATACCAAAAAGCTGTCTTTTCCGCGGCAAACTGCCAGAAAATGTCAATCCCGTTATCGGGACGCAAGGAATACATGCATCTTTGAAACGAGATGTCTTTTAAAGTATAAAACAAGGGGTGGCAGAGAAGCGTTATCGGTAGGCTTCTGATTTCACATGCTTTTCCAATTTCCTTCCTCTGACTTGCTATTATCACCGCTCACTATTATCACCACTCACTATTATCACCACACACCCATTGTGTTTGCTTGTTGTGTACGAGAGTCCTTGCAGACTCTGTATACAGCATTTGAATTACTGCGTGTCTCTGTGTGTGTATGCATGCATGTATGTATGTGTGAACTGTGTATTTATTTTTGTACAGTGTGCATGTGTACGGAGGCAAATGTATGCATACATATGAATAAAGTATTCATGTATATATGTGCATGCCATGCATATGTACATGAGGGAGAGAACGAGAGAGAGTGAGAGATAGAGAGAAAGAGAAAAGTCCATCTGTGTGAGTGAGGGGAGGAGCAGGAGAGAATTTGATCTGTTCCCAAATGGAGTGTTTAAATGTTAAAGTGTGAATTCCGTAGAGGCGAGCAAGGGCCAATTATTTAATCATGTTAATTGGCACTCCTTGCCTGACATAGTCCAACTACATGCCTTCTCAACAATTCCAAAAACCTGACATTTCTCAACGTGGGCTATAAAATGTCAGCATTTGAACAGCTGTGCTGCTTAATATGCTTTAGAAAGCGGGGACATTCAGCACGGCCATTTAAGCAGCATTTCCTCTGCGCTCTTGGAAAATTCACACTTGTTTGGATTTAATTTACCAAATTGTATTTGACATTTAGCTGGCAGAATGTTCATGATGGATTTTGTTTTGTGGTCATATGGAATGCTATTTATTTATACATTCACAAAATAAGATGAAATAAAAAAAAAATACCTACAGAAGAGCCTCTGCTTTCTTTCACATAATACAATCATTTACACTTTAAGACATTTTGATTTAACCAGTGTGTATGAGCCCTGTCGATCTACAACACAATCTCAATGCCTTAATAATAACACCAACTATGTTCAGGATTTTAAATCTGCGACAATATGAACCACCCTTTCACACACACACAAACTTGCAACAATGAGTTGTGTTTGTGAAGACGTCCGTGGTCTGTCCGTCAGAGGGATGTCCTCACAGCCCGAAAAGTCTCTAGATGTCTCTGACCCAATGTGTCTTGGCCTGGCCAACTCTCCTCTTGTGTAACAACATTTTGTTTGTCGTTTAGGTATCGTGAAAGTCTAAAGCAACGTAGTCTACTGCCATTACGACATCAGCAATGTTGTAATCATAAAATACTTTACCTGGGAAGCGCAGATACATTGCTTCCCTTTTGTGCTTGAAAGAAAAAAAGTGGCAGAACAAAATTGTTAAGTTCTAAGAGTACATTGGATCTGTTACACTGTTGACATCAAAGACATACGAAAAATGGATCCTAAATTAGATATTGCCCCGCATGAATGTCAGAACAGAGACACACTGGAGTCTCCGGAGTGAATACTAAACAGGCCTTCCAGCAAGTCGTTGCCAACCCAGACATACAGCAGAAACCTTTCCACCTCTAACCTCGGCTGCTGACCCCAACCCCTTCAAACGCAACTTTAAAAAATACATTAGTTACATTTCTAAACGTTTCTGTCTCTATTCACAGCATTGCATCTGTGTATGGCAAGTAGATAGCATATGGCTAGCCAACCATATGCTATATACTTGCCATACACAGATACAATACCCATACATTACAACACATACAACCCATACACATACATAACATACATACATACACACACAACCCATGCACATACATTACAACACATACAACCCATACACATACATAACACATACACATACAGTACATAATACACACACACATGAAACATACATAATACACACATAACACATAGACATACACAGGTATTATATAGATTATCATTGATGAATAATGCTGAAGTACATAGCATATGGCTAGCCAACCAATCAACTTTTTTTTTTTTACAGATGGTGTCAATAGTGTTCATTTGTAATCAAACTCTCAAGCTTTTGAAAACTATGAGAGAAGGTATGAATGTCCCTGCTACTTCACTACAGCACACACCATTTGGTTACACAGATAAACTTACACGTGTCCACAAAATAAGCCTTAGGGATCATGGCTGATCTGAAGCCCAGTGAGACTGAGGTACTGGCTAACCTATAGACTCAAAGCTCAGAGCTCCCTTTGATCGTGTCGGTATATTACTCATAGTAAAGCTGATTCATCATAAGCACTTAATAAAAGTTGCTTCACTGGTTGGTTATGCTCAGGTTAAACCTTGCATATCTTAATATCTGTAGGCCTATTACTCTTGCAGCACACATACGCAAAAAGGCTTTCATATGTGGATTGCCAGACAACACAAGTCTTGAATTTAAATACAAGCACCAATCAACACATACATAACACAGACACACAACGCATACACATTCATAATACATACACACAACTCATATACATACATAACACATACACACAACTCATACACATACATAACACATACACACAACCCATACACATACATAACACATACACACAACCAATACAGATACATAACACATACACACAACCCATACACATTCATAACACATACACACAACCCATACACATACATAACACATACACATACAGTACATAATACACACACACACATGAAACATACATAATCCACACATAACACATAGACATACACAGGTATCATATAGATTATCATTGATGAATAATGCTGATTTATACAGTAGGTATATCCATATTTATTACACGACGTGCAAGATATCAAGTGCAAATATGAGTTTTTAGAGTGCAAATAAAGGACGATATTACACGGGTCAGCAACTGATTGCACAGCTGCGTCAGCGCGCGGTCAAACGACAGTTAAACGCGACAGAATAAATGGTGGAAAACTCATTCTTTCCTTGGTTTATTTGTCGTATAATAAATAATTTATTACACAGTTAGTTGTTCAGTACGGCTGGATATTTTTACTAGTAAAAATATCCAGCCGTACTGAACCTACGTACCTGTGTAATAACCTATATATATATTCCTGCACAAAAAAATATGCATGGCATTCAGATTTGGCATGTTAGTTAACATGACATTTGTACGATAAGAATTTTATATCTAGTCATCTGGAATTTGTTATTCGTGATTTAGTTTTGGAAGGTGTGGGAAGAGTAACGGAAGATAATAAAAGTATACATTCTTAAGTGTGGAGTGTACAATTATTAAAAACCAACTGCTGAGTAAATGTTGATCTGTTCAATGTTTTGCTGAGAACTAAAGTCACAAGAGAGTTGAGTGACTCATCTAACCAAGACAGGCATGGCATTCGGTTCTCTTCACAATGTTTGATCAAACAAACACTGACTTCTCTTCCACACAACGCTCTTTCCTTTTTGTATTATTCATGAGTATGCTCATAAAAATACAGATACATACAAAACAATGGAATATGTGTGAATGTATACACTTGGTTGGATGCATTTTTCTTGCAGTTTTCTGCTGCAAATGGAAACTGTTTTGTGCAAATAAGTAGGCTGTAACTGTCTGCTTCTGCCTGTCTGTGGGGCCTGTGGGGCATTTCCAGTGACCCACCTTTCATTTGAACAGGGCACTTACCGCCTCGAAAAAGAAACATGATGACAACGCCATAATTACCCCTTCATGTTTCCCTACCTCCGTCCTCAACTCTGTATGCTGTGCCGAACCAACGCACTGTGTGTTGCTTTGTGAAAACCCACTAAATAGATCTTAAAGCAACAAGGTTCCATGATGTGAAATATTTTGAACCTCAAGGCAATATTTGGCAAGGAGATTCATCAAAGATGGAAGGTCTTTGGTCTGCCGATGGAGGAAAGCCAATGGCAGGTCTAAAGTGATGGTAGAACTTCCCTTCAGCTGTTGAACAAATCAATACGAAAATAACAGAGAAAATAATAGAAGGAGACGGCCGGGTTTGCTAGGCTATAGATCAAGACCAACTATGCCAACAACATACAAGGATTTGCAAACCTAACAAGGTTAGTGGGCTACGTGAATGCCGATGGCTGCTGTGGTGGGCATGTGTTTGTTGTGTTGTGGTGACCTTTACAGGGTTCAAGGTCACCCATGTTGACTTGTACATACAGAAATCCATTTGTACAAATACGCTGTTGTGTGTACCTAATATAATCACGCATTCCATCCGTTTAATTTAGGTTGAGCCCAGCCACCACCACCACCCCTGGATGCACACGATGTCCGTTTCAAGAGCACTTTACATCATGTTTACGAACAAAGTGTCAAGTACATTGCATTCCTGTATGATAAGAGAGTAATGGTTGTGGTCCTGCCTGAACTGCCTCTGTTGTGTGTCTGTGTATAGTAGGTGTAACTTTTAGTGTGATTGTGTGTAAATGGTTTACTGCCTACACTCACAAGCTAGGGAGCAGGAGGTCTGTCCCATTAGCAGGCTCCTTATTGGCTGAGTTTCATGATGACTGCCGTTTGATAGCTCTTATTTGATGATCTCGGGCTCCACCAAATGGGTTTCAAACGCGGCCAAGGTCAGCGTAGTAGATGGTGATAAATGGAACTCTTTTGGACCTTGTTCTCACTCAGTTTCTCCATTTCTCCCGCCCTCTCACCCCTTTAAGTCTCACACGGAGCACAAATGCCTCGTAGGCATAGTTGATTAAATCCATTTATTCTGGAAATATCAAGGTAGGGAAAAAATAATTTCCATTTAAATTGTTTTCATGCTAATGTCTTGTCGTTTCTGTAGATAGGACATTTAATGGATGAGGTTGTGATGACTGTGCCAATGGTTTTGAAACATGAGAGCGCAAGTAACTGCATGTCTAGAAGACATTTTCCCAGTCTTAAAATTATAGTCATAGCCCTGTCTAACCATTTGCTGCCCTTCATTTTGCTTGCATTCATGTAAATGAATCGGTATACAATTAGCAAAAGCTGTTCAATTGCATACTATTCCTTCTGCCAATATATGGCGTAGTCGTTCATTTACATTCACCTTTTCATTTATTATAAAGAGAGAGAAGATATTGTCTTGCAGTCTGACTACCATCATTCTCACAGCTACATACAATACTCACATTGTACCATACTTTAATCAAAGAGTAGCCGTCACGCTCAGCTACTTTGTCAGATGTCAGAGTACTGCTTCATATGCATGTCTTCAAATATTGCAGTCCGCAACATCGATCCTATTTCCAAAAGTTGGAAGTTGATATATATGATCCAAATCAGACCAATGAAGAGGGCAAGTCCAGAACAATGACCTCAATGTCCAACATCTTTGTGATTTATTTTTCCGAAAATTGAGTTAATGTTGCAGAACACGCGATTCTCTTATATTACAAAATAGAGAGGGCGACTGTTCCCCTTTTAGTCAATACTTGCATACGGTGTTGCAATATCGAGACGATATGTTTGATTGGACACTGCTAATAATCATTCCATCTCCTCCATCTCAAACAATCCAGACAACGACCTGCTTTAGGTGAAGATGGCCCAAGAAGGGGGTTCAGATGCTGTTGATTATCCTGCAATATGAACCAGGTTGTGGGAGCCTAGCCGCGGTTAGCAGACCAGATAATAGGAGTGGATGGGACAAACTAGGACACAAAGAAAACTGTACTAAAACCCACGCAGTTAGATAGTAAGCCAGGGATAACATGTGATCATTCCTACAGGGGTAATGATGCATATTATGACTATAATACAGCCATGATAATATACGATAATATAGCCATGACCCATACCAATATATTCTTTATTGCATTTGGGCTACCACAGGGGTCAGTGTTTGGCTCAGCATCCAAAGCAATTCAATTATCAAAAGGATTGGGGTTATTATTTAATTTAAAAATAATAGGCCCCCCTTTGCAGGAAGAAATGCTTCATTGTGATATTGTTATAAGGGGCCTTGGGCAGTAACGCATCACAGTACAATGACCAACCAGCCAATGCACAATAAGCTACTATTTCGGAAGCAAAACTCTACTTGACATGTATGCAATCAAGCAATCAGTCGCAAACAAGATAAACTACTTAATAACAAGCGTCCTGTTTAGACCAAACTTGTGTATGGAGCCATTAAATCTGGGGAAGGCAGTTTGGAAAAACCAGCAAATGAAGGCCATCTCAATATTCTTTCAGGCGACCAGGCCCATATCAGGCCTGCAACAGCAACATATACCAGATTATTTTGTTCAAGCATTTTATTTCTTTATTTGTTTAGTTTGATTTAAAGACAATTACAAATAATCTGAAAAATAATTATTATAAACATATAACTCTTAGCTTTCAGTGTGTTAAAAGATATGGTGCAAAAAGAGTTCAGATTTTTAATCAGAAGTAGATTTTTTAAATTCTTAACACAATCAGAGCAAATCAAGTGGCAGCGAGCAGAATTGTTGGAATAGTAGAATATTCCTTGGGGCTGCGTCCATGCCGCCCTGCCGGTCAACTGACGGTCAAGTTAGTGTCTGTGAGTAATCTGAGATAATGCAGATTTAAGCTTGAGTGAAACCCTGAACTTTTGATCGATTTAGAAAACAAGGCCTTTTTTCTTTTGCAAGCGATTAATTTAGAAGCAGAGGCTTTCGATGATTGTTCATGTACTGAGAGGCTGCACATTGTGGAAAATGCTTTTCCTTGCCAGTTAAATGATGCAAATGTTTATATATTTACAAGATTATCTTTTACTCGCAAACCACTAATGTAAATAAGCATATGGGGTTAACATTGTGATTAGAAACGTCATGTTTTATCACTGAAAATGCACTGAAAATGGCAACAGTTTTGGTTGGTAAATCGGGATACAAACCGCGCCTTTATTTTCAATCAGATGTTACATAATGTAGTTATAAAAACACATACATTTACACGCTGTAAAATTGTATTATTTACTTCTACGTCATACGATTATTATCTACCACAATTGGCTGAATGAAGTTCAATAACTGCACACCTAGAATAAATACCCATATTTAAAGTAAGTGCTTACAAAGAAAGTCTAGCAGTGTAATTGAACTAATCCACAAATTAATCCATTCATTAAATCGGTATCATGTATTCCAGCCGGGCTTGGTATCAATATTGAAATGAATTGACATGGCTTGGCTGTACGATACATTTTGTGAATATAAATAGTCAGTTCTATCAAACGCAGGCAAAGTTATCTAAACCTTTAAGCACGCCTGGGCGTAAAATGTGCGCTCTTCAAATATGGCAGATAAAAGGTTTTGAGAGCCCTCAAATGGAGACATGGGCAGGGAGCAGAGAGCCATGAAGAGGGTGAATTTCCACCACCGCAGCAGCGAGCCATCCAGTTAGGCTAACTCTTATTTCTCCCCCTCCTGGGGCAACCACACTCCAGTGGCCTTAAATATTCCACTTTCTCTCATTTTGATTCCCCCTTTTACTGACCTTTCCCAAATTGTTCTCTCTCATTTTCATTCCCCATCTCGCTGACCTCTCCCAGTCATGCCAGCCAATTATTTCTACTTTACACCGGTAAAGAGCAGCAGGGTGCAGCAGCGGTCGCACAAGGGCACCGGAGGACATAGGGCGCCCAGCCGAGCTCTCTGCTCCATATCAAAGTTGCAGCTTTTTTCCGTGTGTGTTGTCTTTTTACGACTCCGGGTGGCAAACATGCTGTTTAGGAAAACACGGAGACCACTGACTCACCGTCCTGATCACACCGCATAGCACGGTGCTTGCTCGTTCAGATAAGTTTCCCGACGCCGCAGAGATAATCCCCTTCTCGCGGTGGTCTTGCCCATGAGATCGAGTTCTAATGTAGCGTTTCGACGCTTAGTGAATCTGAGTTACACAAATGTATTTTGAAGGGGGGAAACGGTTGCTTTAAAACTTTGAGTCTACCGTTTGGTTTGGTACGCAATATAAATGTGACTTGATGAGAATGGACATTCGTTCAGAACGTCTGAGTCAACGCAAATGAACACAATCGCTGTCTAAAGAACTTAGTTTTAAACAGAGAACAACACTTCGTCTTAGCTAGCGCTTTCAACCTTGCACTCTTTGAGACAAACGTACATACCGGTATTCATCAGAAATACATTCTTCACATAACCCAACGCCACAGCGATGCCGTGCCATGAGCCGTCCTGCCACCGTGATCCTTTCACCGTTGGAGAAAATTGCTTATCATTTGTGAAATAGAAAAGGGCATTACACGTTGTCTCTTAACGGGTTGAGCAGGTCTCCTAATTAAAACCAGAGAAAGGCTTCTCTCTCTTTTCCCATGTTCACTTTACAATGCCTTGAACGTCTAATCAAGAAGGACAATTAAAGAACAGTTGCATTTTCCTTTTGCGCACGAGCTGCATGTGGATTAAGCAGTGGGGGCGACCGCTTAATCAACGCTTGACAGGCAGAATGAGAAAATAAGAACAACTAAATGACCTTCCATTTGTTCCCTCTCCTCAAACCCATTTAAAACCTACATGGACGTCCCCATTGCCTAAACAGGAAAATCTAACTGTATATTTTGTGTCAAGGGCTCATTAACACGGGACGAGATGTACATAGAACGGAACGGAAATGCGCATTATTCAAGGAGCCGGCACTGGAAGCGATCCTCAATGGCGTACTTCCAGTTGTGACCTTGTATTTTCTATGAATGTGAATTACTTGCTGAGAAAATACACTGCAAATCAAAGCCGTTCCAAGCACATCAAAACCATGGGTGACATGGCCTTTCGTGGCATGCTGTTTTAATTTAATCACGCAATTTAGTCATCTTATTTTCACATTTAGGGGTTTAAACATCATGCATGAATACATTTCACATGAAGTAGGCCTAATCCATTGAAAATAGTAAATACTATTTTTATTTTTACTAATTATACTTTGAATCCAATGACACATTTTGACACACTATTTGAGTTACCGATTTCCATGACATTGACATCACACTGGCTTATTGTCTAAGCATAAGCATGTTACACATCTTCTGAATTATTATTATTATTGTATTGAAATTAATGTATTAATGTACGCTTTCCTGAGAGTCATCAGACT
Organism: Gadiculus argenteus; assembly: GCA_900302595.1. Classification (NCBI taxonomy): domain Eukaryota; kingdom Metazoa; phylum Chordata; class Actinopteri; order Gadiformes; family Gadidae; genus Gadiculus; species Gadiculus argenteus. Next base: position 10,958 of record OMLJ01114353.1, read on the forward strand.
GGCCATTATTGACAGTGGATAGACAAAAACAGCACCCCATAATGAACTCTTCCCCACCCCATCGTCATGGCAACAACACACAAGTCAGCCTATGATAGAGAGACGACTGAGGAGTTTAAAATAATCCTAATAAAGCAAAAAGCTCAAATACATGCACGAAGCAAATTTAAATCATGGAAAATGAAAATTCAAAGAAAGTGTAAAGAATCGAGAAAGAAATAATGCAATAAGAGGAAGAGGAGGAGGAAGAGGAGACAAGGCGGTGTGAAACTGACGTCCACCCCGACGATCAGAACAGTGATTATTAAAAACGCTATAATGTCAGCCAATTCCAAACACAGATCAAATCTTTCCACCTGATATGGGGCCGGGAAATG
>OMLJ01114357.1:0-13500 GCA_900302595.1 Gadiculus argenteus
ATAAACAGAAATAGAAATGTTTCCCTTAGTCAAAGCCCCTACAATGTAATTGCATCCGCAAACAGCTTGTTTGTACACGTATATATGTCATGTTTGATCCCTCCTATGTCCCTGCAGGTGTTTGCAGAACTCTTTGACCCCATCATCAAAGACAGGCACAACGGCTACGACCCCAGAACCATGACGCACCCCACCGACCTAGATGCTTCCAAGGTTTGTTGACAAATGATCCATCATCTCCATCGGGCCTTTAGTAGGCTACTATAACAACGGGCGCCATGAAAACACTGTAGCTTTGCAGAGAATGTATACTTTGCATACTTTGCAGGATCAAATCCTATCAATTGGCAGATAGATGATTAACTATTATCAACTAGGGGTGATACTTCCAATGACATTATTACCTTTTTTTTTTTTTTTTTTTTCAATGAACTATTATTAACTAGTGGTGATACTTCCAATGACATTATTACCTTCTTTTTTTTTCAATGAACTATTATTAACTAGTGGTGATACTTACAATGACATTATTACCTTGTTTTTTTTTTTCCAATTAACTATTATTAACTAGTGGTGATACTTACAATGACATTATTACCTTTTTTTTTTTTTTCAATTAACTATTATTAACTAGTGATGATACTGATACTTACAATGACATTATTACCTTGTTTTTTCCGATTAACTATTATTAACTAGTGATGATACTGATACTTACAATGACATTATTTTTATTTTTATTTTTTTTCTTCTTTGACCGACACCAGATCACCAACGGGGTGTTCGACGAGAAGTACGTGCTGTCGTCCCGCGTGCGCACCGGCCGCAGCATCCGCGGGCTGAGCCTGCCCCCGGCGTGCTCGCGCTCCGAGCGCCGCGAGGTGGAGCGCGTGGTGGTGACGGCGCTGGCCGGCCTGAAGGGGGAGCTGGCGGGTCGCTACTACGGCCTGGGCGACATGACCGAGCAGGAGCAGCAGCAGCTCATCGACGTGAGTTCGACTCGTGGTGGTCGTGGCGGAACCAGGGTTGGGTCCGTCCACGTGTTATTTGGCCAAGCGTTTTCAGATTCAGATTCAGAATACTTTATTGATCCCCGGGGGGAAATTCTTTTAATTCCAAATGAAATGGAAACAAGCGATAAAGATGAATGAAATAGAAATAAGATAAAGTAAAGATTCACATAAAATACAATAAAATAAAATAAAAAATAAAATAAAATAAAATAAATAAAATCTAAAGTAGCCAATAAAATACAAATAAGTAAGTTTTGTTCACACTTCATTCGGAGATCACCAGTGTTTTCAACCCCCTGTTCCCCCCTTTTTATTTGACCCATGCCTGCACCCCCACCGCCCTCCATCATCTCAGGAGCACTTCTTGTTTGACAAGCCAGTGTCTCCCTTGCTCACCTCGGCCTTCATGGCCCGAGACTGGCCTGATGCCCGGGGCATCTGGTAAGGCCGTCAGTACTAGAACAATCCTCTACTTCTCTATCCCCCCCCTGGCTCTACCGACCCGAGTAGAAACCCAACAGAACATGATCCTGCCTTTTCTTGAGTGGCCCGCCTAACCTCAGCAGCACCCATGGGCCTTCGTCACACAACCCAAATGTCCTGTCTCTCCTTTTACATTCCTAGTTTCATGACCTCGAATCTAGCTGCACCAGACACAACCTAGAATAGAATATTCATCCCCAACATCCCCGTATCCTTCCTCATTATGTCGCCTCACTTCCTTTACCGAATCCTTCCTCTCCCCTTGATCATGACCCCCCCCTCCCGTAGGACCACTTCCTGTTTGACAAGCCCGTCTCTCCCCTGTTGACGTGTGCCTTCATGGCACGAGACTGGCCCGACGCCAGGGGTATCTGGTAGGTATCCCTCTAAAGGACTGATTATGGTCCCACGTTCACGCAATGCAAGGGGGGTTACGGACCCCTTACGTCCTTGCGGACCCTCCTTGCGTCCACCGCGAGGGCCTGACGTGCGCCTCCCAGGAATTGTAACCTTCCGTTGAGGCGACGCAGCCGCAAGGGCTGTGATTGGTCCGCTCACTAAAACCCGACGCAGAACCATAAAGGTTCACGACTGCGTGGAAGCGTCGGCGTGGTCGTGGGACCAGAATCAGCCCTTCAGGTGTGCTGTGTTGCTATGGTTACCTCCAGCCACTAACCTCTTTGTTTCACCACGGTTACCTCGAACCACTAAGCTCTTTGTGTCCCAATAGTTACCTCTTTAACGCTTAACTTCTCTTTGTCACCATAGCAACATCTAACCACTACCTTATAGGTGTCCCCGTAGTAACCTTGTACGGCAAACCCCTGCGTTGCCATAGTTACCTTGAATGACTCATCTCTATGTGTTGCCATAGTTACTTTTTACCATTAACTCAACTCAACTCTGTTTTTTTGTGATGTTTTGTGTAGAGAGACATACCCCTCATTAAATGTTGTTTAGGTTATGAGGGAAATCATTTCAGAGGCAGAGGCCATGATCAAAATCTTTGTCTCCGACCTGAGCAGACTTTGTTGTCATTACAGTTTGCATGGTCTGTTGACGATTCAGAACAACTCCCCGTGAACACGGGCCAAATCTGATATGAATAGCTCAGATTCCCAATTGTTTGCATGTGTTTATGCTTGAGACTGCTCACATGAAAACTGGATCTAGAAATATCTCGGGATTCATCTGGCCACCTCAGCCTGCCGTGTCAACGCTGCATTATAGCACACTTTAGTAACACAGAGGTCGTGTTTCTATTGCTTCTCAGGCACAACCACGAGAAGAACTTCCTGATCTGGGTGAACGAGGAGGACCACACCCGGGTCATCTCCATGGAGAAGGGAGGCAACATGAAGCGGGTGTTTGAGAGATTCTGCACTGGACTGAAGCAGGTACAGCAGACCATAATACTCACTGTGTACCCCTCACTCATAAACACAACTGTGCTGCTGAAACAGTGTTCAACATGCAGTATATAATAATATTATGATTATATAGTGCTCTTGATAGTAATATTCATCATCAGCTGTGACCTACTTTCAAGTACAAATTAATCGTTTCCTGTATCTACACGTATGCCCGTTTATATAAAAATGTAGTGAATAACTGACAAACTGACTCGTCGCTAGAAGTGTTCCTGAATAAAAGCCTCTTGCTCGGTTCCCCAGGTAGAGCAGCTGATCCACGAGAGAGGCTGGGAGTTCATGTGGAACGAGCGCCTGGGCTACATCCTGACCTGCCCGTCCAACCTGGGCACCGGGCTGAGGGCGGGGGTCCACGTCCGTCTGCCCATCCTGAGCAAGGTAGACCAAAGCACTAGCCTACCCAGGACCAAAGGTAGACCAAAGCACTAGCCTACCCAGGAGACCGCAGGTTTAGAGACACACTGCCCTCTAGTCTAGAAGTATATACGCGTCTCAGCAAGGCTAGCTCAACCAGCTGTGACATCTCTCTTAAAAACAACATTTTACACACTGGCACTTTTAGTTAATGCTGGTGTTTACTGCCAACTGTGTTGTATTGTAATATTGTTTTATTTACCTATCATCTTTTTGTATAGCAATTTGTAAACCTTGTGTTAAAAAAGTGCTGAAGAAATGAATGGACTATTTGTTCACTATACGTTCAGTAGTGTGACGTTATGCCGATTCTCGCACTTCAGGACACACGCTTCTCCAAGATTCTGGACAACCTGCGGCTGCAGAAGAGAGGAACGGGCGGCGTGGACACGGCCGCTACTGGAGACACCTTCGACATCTCCAACAACGACCGTCTGGGGAAGTCAGAGGTACATGGGAACTCTCTTAAGTGCATCACTATACTGTTATGATAATTAGGGTTTTGTCTTTACCAAGGTATTGTCTTTACCAAGTGGAAATGCTAGCAGGTTCCTTTTCAATCAAGTTGATTGAAATTCAACATTTCAAGTAATACTGCTGTAGGTCATATTTAAGTGGAAAAGAGTTGAATAGCACAAGATTTTGCAACTCAACCCCCCCAAAAAACCTCCCATTCCTCTTTCCCTAAATTTCTCAGCCATTGATAAGTCTTGTATTCACGCACCTGTGATTGACAGGCAAGATTCCCCCAAACCAATCAGTAAAGAGAAGCCCTAATTGGTCAGATATTAACCAGGAGCGGTCTATAATCATCCTCACTAGTAGCTGACAGATGGCTATGGCTTTTCTTACCAATTACAATCAGATCATTTTACAGCACCTTTAACGTTGTCCCGTCACCTTAGGTCTATATTTATTGTGACGTTTCATACCACTGTTAACATAATCTTTGGTTTGTGTGTGTACAGGTTGAGCTTGTTCAGATGCTGGTGGATGGCGTCAACTACCTGATTGAATGCGAAAAGAAACTAGAAAAGGGCCAGGATATTAAAGTTCCTAATCCCGTCGCCCAGTTTAGGAAGTAATCAATTAGCACTCAAAATGACTGTTACTTGAGCATTTCAAGTCCCGTCATGCTAGTAGTCTCTGTAGCAATAAAATACCTTCCCAAGTTTCACATCTCCTATAGTTAGATTTCTTTATCTGCCCAATACAGCAAAACAGAACCTGGTTCAAATATATAATATGTGGTTAGTTGGATGCTTCTACCTCAAATTATGCTTGTTACTGTATAGATTACCTCAATAAAACCTTCAATGTTTTGGGTTCCATCTTTTTTGCTTCTGCACTGCTTTATTTTTTAGTACATTAACAATAGAAAAAAAATAGATATCCTAGTCTCAATTTTACTTGTAAATTGTAAATGTAAATTGTGTTTTGATTTTCCGAAATGAGTCGAGAGGAATACGTTCATTAATGAAAATCAGTTTTGTCAATTTATTTTACATTAAAAAAAAAAATTATTCTCAGTAACAAACCTAAAGATTCAAATGTATTTATTTAAATGTAATTTAATGTCTTTTTTTTTACCAGGTAAAGTGCAACAAAACCAAAATAGACATCAGTAGAAAAACCGATGAGGAACACTATTAAATTAAGCCCACTCCAGAAAAAAGATTATCCGTAGTTCTGTACATATCGGTTACAAAAGCCCACACTAAAAACACTGTTGAATGTTACAAATAACCACACGCTGACGGCTAAACAAAGGGCTCTCGTGAAACACCATAAAGTCCTGCTTTTATGGCAAAATGAAACCGAAACATCATTTCCCCAAACGTTACAACAATGAACTTCTGCAAGGACATGATATCCGTTCTTGGCATCTACGGCCACCCAGAGACATAACAAAGCTCTTTGTTTTTTTTGTGTTTTTTTATAGTCTTTCAGAATGAAACTGAATAAAGACTGTCGGGGAAGAGTCCCTGTGCCCCTAGTATATCGGCCGCTTCTCCCCGTGTTTCCTCGTGAACTCGTCCGCGTTCTTCAGGAACTTCTTCCGGTCCTTCACGTATTCCTCCGCCAGGTCGGCTCGGAGGGGGTGCTCCGGCTGGGGGTTGTTCACCAGGTCTGTGAGGGACTGGATCACTGTGGGAGCAATGGCACAAAAACGATTTCAGCAAAAAGAATAGTGATATTGGGCTGAGGTAGATGGTCATTACTTTCGAGAACATTGGAAAATCTCTAAGTCGTCTTTTTCTCTCCGTTGCCAAGGAGGAAAGGGATATTTAACACCTACGGCAGGAGTCAGACACCAGCGCAACAGGGAAGCCAGCCTGCTGCCTTACCTCCCACACAAAAAAAATGAAACTCCTTCAAGCAGAAAGGGAAAGCTGATGCAAGATAAATAACACACATTTGTGGAGACTATTACAGGCAAAAATATGAATCACTGCATAGAAGGTGAATGGAAAAACACTGTCTTGAAGTTCGGACTGCAGATCAGGTGAAACCTGAGCAAGGGATTCTGTAGTAATAGTTGTAGGGCTTGTAGATCTGAATCATATGGGATATTTGGTTGGCAATACTTTATTGCCAACAAATACATTTGTTGTCCAAAAAAAAGGGTAAATATAGAGTAACCTAGGCGGATTAACTTGTTTTGCCATGTCTCAAAATGAGAAAACACTGGCAGTTTCAAACAATGTCACCCAATGATGTAATGACAAATTAGTTCACAGCCAATTACCACCAAAAACATCCCTATATTTTCATAAGAATACAATCTGACCTCACAAAGTACAAGTAGCAAAACCATTGCTACTCACGTCTGACTCCAAAAGAATAAAAAAAATAGCTACCAAGAGCAAATTTACCCACACAAAACTTCCTTCTAAAAAAAAGTGGACGATCATGAGTTCTACTTTAATGATAATTAAAAGTGATTAAGGAAGAAAAAAAGATACCTTGGTGGGTCTTAGTGGCCGGTTTCCAGTTCTCTGAGGTGATGATGGGAAGGCACACTTGGCCCTTTTCGTCGATGTTGGGGTGGTAGATCTTGGTCTTGAACGTGATCTTGGGTGGCTTGAAGGGATACTCCACAGGGAAGAGGATGTCGATACGAAAAGCGCCCTTGTCGTAGGGAGGGTTTTCCTGGGTGAGGAAACAAGAGGCGGAGGTTAACGTTTTGATTAGATCGGACCTGATCCACCCCATTTGCGATTAGAACCGTAAGCAAAGGTTGACTACAAATAATAATGCAGCTTTTGACAAATTAACAGAATCGTATTAACCATTAACAATAACAAGTGAACATTAAAATCGACCCTTAAAAGGGTATAAAAACGCTTACAGGGACGATGAGCCATTGCCAGTTCAAAATATTCGTGTCATCCACTTGAACGTTCTGGGCGTTTTTGGCGTCAGAGTTGAGTATTTCCTCAAGTTCCTGAGATCAGAACACACAATAAGACGAGTTATATTATATTGTACATGATGTCCTCGGGTTGCAACACACAATCCACGGGGCTGGAGCTCCAACACAGCTTCCACAAGTTCACAGTTATAGCGTCTGCTGGCGTTGATCTCCCAATCCCAACAATCGTTTGCCATTTCTAGTTCCAGTGATGTACTATTTATACATTAGTGTGTATTTATACACTCCACTGAACTGAACCCCCAGAGCTGTTGTACAACACGTTTCAACGTGACGGGCACGATGTACACCCCACTCCAGCCTCCACCATAATCAACATGTAGGACCGCTGCCCTTCGTCAAAAAAGAGCCGAGAAAGTCGGCCTAAAACCCCCCTCACGTCGTGTACATTACCACGCGAATTCGACGTGGTCACAAAGTACAGCGTTATTGTACATTCGGCTTAATACTTAACCGCACTATATTAAGCCCCCAGTCGGTTAGCTCCTCGATGTGGCTAGCTAGCCTGTTAGCCAGTTAGCATCGGAGCTAAGCTAAGGAAATAGTCGACGCTAGCCGCCGACAGCCGACGACTTAATCACCGCAAAAACGCTCCGTCGATTTCCCCTTCCACGTGTCTACTTTTGTTCCCGAACAAACGCTTTCGAATAATACGTTCGCATATAAAGGGAAGGAATCGGGATTTAAATCGCCTGAATAACGCCGCCTTCGCTTTCGCTTTACCCTTTGTAGCCTCTTGCTCGCCGCCATAGCGAAAGTGTAGCCTGCCAGCAGCAGCAGCAGCAGCTCGTCGTCGGGTGTTGGACGGACCGGGTCACCCGCGCGAGCGAGGAGCGTCAGACGACGAGGAGAGGGTCAGGAGGAGCAGCGCGCGGGCCGCCGGGGGGCTTTGAAGACACGGTGGCCGCGCGCTGAGAGCGCATGTGCGGCGTTAGTGTGTTAAAGTGAGTAAAAACGTATAAAATTTTTGCGATTTGAGTTGACACGATTCAAGATTCAAGATGTTTTTATTGTCATATGCACAACAATGACAGAGCAGTCGCTGGCAATGAAATTGTTAAAAGTCTTGGGCTCCTCCAATAGTGCAATTAAGGCTTAATATATCAATAGAATAAAAGTAAAAAGAGCAACAATAACAGTAATAATAATAATAAAGTGTGGAGGTAAAATGTAATGTGATATATATATAATATATATAATATAAATGTAGATATAAATATATATTGATGTCCGCTTGTGACCGTCAGATTAGAATCATGTCATTAATCGATGTATGCATCAATGGATTGATGTTATTATCCAGAAGTGTTCTGAGACCGTTTCGATGGTGAGACTGCACTTTAAATAATAATTGTATTGATTGGTTAAAGCCATTTAAAAAAAAAAGTGTGTGCAATGGGATAGTGCTACATTCACAGCATAACTATCAGCGGCACTGTGAAATGCAACGTCAACTAGGCTCTATTTGTCAGTCAAATATATGCCACTTATAAAAAAAATGAATAATGCAAAGGTCGAAACAAAGGTGGATAAAGAAAAATAGGATGATTAGATAATAATCATAATAATGATGGTTATAATGATTCTGGCTTACTAATATATTAATGTGTAACAATTGAACACTAATTGCGTGTTACAGTAGACGGGCCTATACAAATAAATCAGAGATAAGTTTATTAAGTAAGCCTATGCTACTTTTCAGTGGCATATGCCACTGAATATGACCAGACAGCAAAAGAGCGTCTGGGCATATTGTCTGGGCATAGGTCCGCTGACCGCAATATCTATGTATTACAAAAATAACACACTATTCAATATTCAACTGGTTTGGAGGTGGACGGCAATAAGTGATAGTGATTTCAGTACAATTACTAATATATTGGACACCCTTTGATTTTCACATTTATCAGCAGGTCATAGTCAAATTGTATTGACTGTCAAAGTCATAACCTCTTAACTGCCATTACACTAAAACCAGACAAAGTTGAACTTTCAGGTCATTGATGCGGGTTTTGTTAAGGACAACAATTAGACTGACCTACTTTTAGAAACGTTTGACCAAGCTGATAGAGAAGATAGTAAACTGTTGAAACAGCGCCATCTAGGCGGTGTCAGGATTATAGGACAGGATTATATGTTGACAACAAACCCTTGTGTGACTAGTACTAACCCGAGATAACTCGAAAGGCCACTTTAAATTCCCTGGCATTCACCTTCATATCAAATTGTACACACCTATTGTACGATCTAGATGTTAATAATGACACTTATCCAAATTGGTCTGTGTAATGTAAAATGATAATTTAGGTGTGATCTGTAATATGTTATATAATGGGATAGAACATGAATTTTTTGTAAATATTTGACTGGCAAAGGAAACGAGAGATGTCCCATCTCGTTAGGGGGGGTTTGTATTTGTAAAGATGCTTCACATTTTGGGGGATATCACACAAATGTGACAAGTAGTGAGTTTGGACAAAATAGTGTGGCTATCGTGTGGGAGTCACATGTTACCATGCCCCCCCTAGTCTGGTGGACTAGATATCGAAATGTGTTTTTTTTGTTCTCTGTGGTAACGTTGACAGTGAGACAAATGGTAGTAAACATTTGGCATTATTCCTTTCGTTTCCTTTGACCTCCCAGACCAGTCTATCCAAGATGGCCGACTGAACGCCTAACTTAAACTACATACCTTTTTTAATTAAACTAACCGTTCTAGTGTTATATACTTGAACAGACAACGCCATTTCAATCGTCGAGAATGGCTTCTGCTTTTCGGTTGAACTCAAACTATGTGTGCAACCACGGAGGACGAGGCGAGAGAGACGGAATGAAACCTTTCTGGTAAACATGACAACCTAACGCTAGCTGCTAGCCCCCGGGCTCCCAACAGATACGTTAGCTGTCAGCTACGAGCTAACGGCTAGGTGATCGTACAGCTAGGGTACTAACAGATACGCTAGCCAGCTGAGCTACGAGCTAACGGCTAGGTGATCGTCCAGCTATGCTACTAACATACGTTAGCCAGCCGAGCTACGAGCTAACGGCTAGGCGATCGTCCAGCTATGCTACTAACATACGTTAGCCAGCCGAGCTACGAGCTAACGGCTAGGTGATCGTCTAGCTATGGTACGTTAGCGTGAGGCTAGTAACAGCTACGTTGGCTGCTAGCTGTGCTACTAAACATCTACGTTAACTTAAGGTTATACCAATACCGACAGATACACTTGAACGACTTTCGCCCAACTAAAAGTGTTTAGTGTTTGTTGCGTCGACCGATGCTTCGCTTGTCACTCCCAATACGTGGACGCAGAAGTGTGTTGTGATCCATGTTAGTTAACCTGTAGCTCTGCCTCTACGCTGGTTAGTTTGGTTAGGAAGTTGCTTGTATGTTTTTAGTTGACAATGCGCGTCGGGCTGGTGTCTGACCCGGTTGACCATCTAAACAGCCGGTACGTTTGCATCGCCTTCGTACGTTATTCGGCGTTTAAAGTGTCTTTATGTCTTTGTGGTTTATGCTTAGTGGCTATGTATGTTGAGAATGCAATCTATCTTATATCATATCAATTCCAGGGGAATACAAACAAGGGAGCATTAACTTTACGTACTACATCATAAAGTACAGTACCGATCATGCCTCATTAAAAGACATGCCCTGGGTCTGTTGTACGGGAGGTAACGTTAGGCCCCATGTGCTGGCTTACTTTGAATCGGCCAAACACCGTGTAAAGGCTCTTTACTGAATAATAACATTTAATGAGCCTCTTTACGATGCTCTTGGACAGTGATTGTTTTAAACATAATTATATGACGCTTAGCTGTGGGATTATTTAAATATGTGCACACCAGTTATACTTAATGCAGTCTGTTTATTAGGATAATTTCAAGGATACTAAAAGTAATGACAAATCAAGGACACATAGGTATTTCTAATGCTGGTATCACTGCACACACTCCCTCATTTCAGCACCTTTAACATTGATTAAAATAAAGTAGAAGGTATTTTTGTCACAGATTAGTCTAGGCTAAACGTAAACTATGTAGGAACAGGATATTAACTATTTCATAATTGGTATTGAGGTTCCAGTGGTCTTAGTTTGGACCACAGGTTAGACTTGGGCTGTAAGGGTAATTTCCTTGGTACTTCAAAAGTAAGTTTTTACTGTACTTCTTAGTAAGGTATTTACTTAAATGATAATTGCCAGTATTGTAGACATTTGAGACATCCCTGGTAATACGTTGTTTCACTAATAGTGAGTTGGTATGGGAGAAAGGCCATTTGAAGTGAAGAAATATGCCGGTGGCACAATCTAAATACAGCATATAAATTATTTAGAAATATTGTCCATATATTGAATCAAATATTTAACCTCATTGGTATAGAATATGCACACAACTAAACACATTATGACCTATGCTGTTTCTGTATTGATTATCCCTAGATATAATCAGAAATGTCAGAAGAAGAGAAGTGAAAAGAAAACATGCAAATTATATGTTTTTGTGTCGTGTGGTTGAAGGATGTAGCGGTGTGGTGAAACGTCCTCCCTGTCACACAGCATGGATAGCTTCTTCAAGGCTGCCGTGTGTGACCTTGACAAGCTGCTTGATGACTTCGAGCTCAATACAGGTAAACAACAAGAAGTCATGTTCAACAAATCATTTTCTTCAGTGTGATAAAAGATGAACAACCAGTGAATGCTCATTTGAATCTCTTTCATAAATAGGCTCAGGATTTTCTGTTAAAGATGCAGGGTGTATAATGTAGTGGACTTCTGTATAATGAAACTAATAAATAATAATAAAATAATGTTACCACACACTTCCTCACTCAATGTATTCTTCTTGTTCCCCTTTTCAGAAGAGAACGACTGCAGAACTGCGTACCTGAAGTCCTCTGCACACGCCATCCCTTCGCCGGGCCCTCAGTGTTTACCTCCGGATGGTTCCACCACAGGGCCACCTAGCCTGCCTGACGTCAACTCTCTCCACTATGGCTCTGCCCCCGGCTGCGCCGACCGCTCGGCCAGCCACCAGCACCTCCACAGCCACCCACACTCTGGGGCTGACAAGCCCAGGGGACAGCCCCTCACCGGCGTGGACCTCCTCTCCTCTGTGGACCGCCGGCCAGCCAAAGGCTCTACCCCTCCGTGCCCGGACCGCACACTGAAGCCCCAGTGTGACCTCGTCAGCGACACGAGCTCTGCCATACTGGATCGCACCGGCAGCCATGACACCTTCAGGGAGCTGGACCTGGCGGAGAGACGGATGGGGAAGGAGGAGGAGGAAGAAGAAGAAGAAGAAGAGGAGGAAGAAGAGGAAGAAGAAGAAGAAGAGGAGGCCCTGCTGGTGGATTTTGCCAGCCCTGTGCTCCCCCATGTATGGGAGGGGGCATGGGCCAATCGAGGCGTAGGCGCTGTGGATGCTGAGCTGCAGCGGGCGTCAGGTGGGCATGTGGAGTCGCTGGGTCAGATAGCAGAGGGATACTCTGCCTCCCTAAGCCTTCTGGACGTCATTCTTCCGGCCGCAGTCGATCGGAGCTGCAAGCCCGCCGACGATGCCGCGTCCATTGCGTCAGAGTTCTGTGATGATGATGATGATGATGATGATGAACATGTGGAGGTGGGGGATTTGTCTCATGTGGTCCATCAAGTGGGGAACTCATCGGGCTACTGTGAACCAGCATGCACCCCGCCCGATAACACTCTCCACAACGACTACGACGACGCAAAAGACACCGTCTCAGAAGAGCCACCAGAGGAGCCAGCCGAGACGGGGGGCCGACAGCAGGACAGCAGTGAAGCTGAACCCCCCTCCGCTCCGGACGCCACGGACAGCGTCCCAGCGAGGTTGTCCTGCCTGCCCATGGCCGTGTCCATGTGCGGGGCTCTCGTGAACTCGACCAAAACTGCGAAGGACTCCCTAGAAGCCGAGTCAACGGGGGACACGGCGTCGGGGGTATCCGACAGCACTGAGTCCATTTCCCCCCCAGAGAGCGGCACGGACAGGTTCCATCCCGACGAGCGAGCGAACCCAGAGGTCACTCGTCCCCCCCGGCAGCCAGCAGGGGGCGGCGTCTCTCTCACTCCCCGGCCCCTGTGTCTGGCGCCCTCCGACACCCTCCCCGCCCTCGCCATGGCCGCCGCGGAGTCCTGCGCGGTGGAAGATGAAGGCTTGGGCGACTCCCCCGAGTTCGGCTTCGAGTTCCTGCCCGAGAGCGACCAGGCGGAGCTCCTGGTCACGGACGAGGAGTTGGACGCCTTCCTGCAGGCCCACGCCGAGGCCGAGCAGGTGGAGGGGGGGGCCTTCCTCGCCAGCCGGTCTGGCGAGTGTGCCCCTAGCTGCGGCGGCGGCGGCGGCGGTGGCCTCTCCGGCCTGTCCAACGGGGACGACGACCCGGAGCACCGGCTAGCGGAGGAGGAGGAGGAGGAGCTGGGTGGCTGCTGCGAGGACTCGCCCGAAGCCTCTCCGGAAGGGGAGCACAGAGCAGTCAGCGTTTCAACGGGCGAAACGTCCGCCTCGCGGGACTCCCTCGGCTGCTACCCGCCAGAGCCGGAACTCTGTTCCAGTGTCAAGCCCTCCAGCAACAACACCCCCGTTCAGCATGTAGCCAGCCCCGATTTACAGTCCTCCTATGGAGGAGCGAGACCCAAGCAGCTCCACTGCCAGGCGGCCGCCGCCTCCTCCTCCTCCTCCTCCCCAGCGGCTGAGGAAGAACAGCGGA
>OMLJ01114358.1:0-11848 GCA_900302595.1 Gadiculus argenteus
GTGGCGCACGGGGAGATGCCTCGTGACGGGGGTGGGGGGTGGAGAACCCCACTCTCCTCGTTGTCAGGGAGCCCCGTTTCTGAATCTAATTCGGATCATGAGATGAGAGATTCAGAGAAAGATGGGGAGAGAGAGAGAGCGCGGAGACAACAGGACGAATATTATTAAAACACGAGAGTTGAGACAGAATGACAAGTAGACAAGAGACAGAAAAATGGAAAACCAGGCAGGACATTGGCTGACTCTGGTCTCTGTCTCTCTGGTCTCTTGTTTCTCATTTCCATATGCAACCTTTTTTGTTTAGTTTGTCGTTTCTGATTGTGTGATGGCATTAGCTTTGTCCTTTTGAAACCCATCATTTACATAAATTGATTGTTTGCTGTGACCCTTTTGATAAAGCAGACTGCTGGGAGGCGATAGATTACAGGAGATAGCTCAACCTGATTTCATATCTTGGCAAACACTGTAAAATACACGTTTCTAAACTATCTGAACCAAATGTATTTGATTTATTTTATTATTAATTTGATTAAACTAATAAAAAAGTAATTATATAACAGTGAAATCAAGAAAACATTCCATGATAAATGTCGACATATTTTGAATTTGGTATTTGGAAAAGTATAGAAAATATAGCCTATTAATTGTCTAAAACCCCAAATGCTCACTAAAACCCCAGCATTTAGCAATTGGGATTGATAATGTTAGCTGACAGTTTGCTGGGAGGTTAAATGACGAAGTCCCTCACCTTCCACTTTAAATTCCCCCATGAGTCATACAATTGCCAACATTGACAGAGCTTCTTTAAACCCAACTTCCTTCCGTAAATCATGGTTTAAAAATCCAATACTTTCCAACCAAAACTCGCCTGGTGGAATAAACCCCAATCAAGACATGTGGGAGTGTGTGTGGACGATGGCTGCTTTAATCAGCCTCTCCTGGAGGAGTCTGATTGGACTCTGGAGCTGGGTGAGGCTGCCCACCTGTTGCACATTGAGTAATCAGTGTGCAACAGGTTAAACCAGCCATCACCACACACACACTGAGATCTCCTGCATGGAAGCAGAGCACCCTTGCCATGTGCAGTATCAACAGACTTTTGCAATAAATCTGATTTTTAACACCACCACCATGTGTCCTTGGTCTGGAGGAGCCCAAAATAAGTCACCTAGGTGGAGTATGTTTTGCACAAAAAAGCTATTCTATTTTCTAGCTGCGGTCATGGATTTTAGAGACAGAAGTTGAGTAAACGGCTATGACCCAATCAGTCTGAAGAGCTAACCGTCGCTGGAGTAGGCGCAAGCCCTCTTCCTGCGAGCCATCATCACAAGAAACAACAGAAGACCGGCCACCTGCGTCTGTGTGAATTGTGAAAGTTAAAACACCAGTCAATCATGGGTAAAATACCAAGTCATCAATACAAAGTTATCCTGAAGCTAGTCCTACTGAAGGCTGGTTTAATGTAAACTAAAGCCTGGTTTATACTCCTCCGTAAAGTGCTGTACGTGGACACGGAGAGCCCTCTCCGTCACACAGAGACCCTCTCGGAGACCCTCTTTTAATTAAGAATTTTCAGATTTTTTTTTTACTGAAAACGGAGAGGGCAAGGGCTGTGATTGGTCCTCTAACAACATAATTTCCGGAATTACTTTTCCGATTTGACTACTCTCGACAACACCACCACCACTGCCATTTTTCGAAAGAGTTTGACCGGTTATCATTTTAGAAGCGAGAATGAATCCAATTGAAGAACGACTCGCAGAAGAAATGAGAAAATATGAGACCCTATATCGGGCGGAAAATTGCATTGCATATCCGGCATCCCGACAGAGAACTTCGAAGGCTCGAGGGGTCTCCGTGGTAACAGAGTCGGGTTACGTATTATGGAGTAGGAGTAGTGCACCCTGGCCTTTAGGCTTCTGTATGAATTAGGTTATTTAATGTGTACGTTGCTGTTACTGTTATACAATTCGTCCTGAACTAAATTTAGCCAAAGAAATAAATTAAGAGGATCTTATCCTCCCACATCTGTCACGGATCAAAGGTCAAACATCCTCTGCTTGGTTACCAAAATAAATAGTGACTACATTTCAGTTGAAATGATCAAGTGCTTCAGTGAATCCACTAGCTTTCCTTTGCCAGTTTTTAATCTTCAAATGACGATGGTAAAATACGCAAATTATAAAATATATCCAAATGCAGAAATCTGTGTGTTGGACTAAAGCAGATTATAAACTGAATAAACCAGGGAAGATATGAAGTGCCCTGATTTGAACGTTTTTTTCATGTGTATACCATTATAATGTGCGTAATAACTACAAATATCAGTTATGTTGGCACAAACCAGTTCAACACAGTCAGTTGACTGCACATAATAGAACCACACTGCACAGAACTGTATTGCACAGAATAGAACCACTTTGGACCGAACCCATTGCGCTGAATAGAACCACACTACACAGAACCGCATTGCACAGAATAGAAACAGACTGCACATAATAACAACCAGAAATCAAACCAAGATATTAAAAAGAATTGTGCTCAGAATAATCATGTAAATCAGTCAATATGGCCCACTTCAATATGCCGTGTGGCCCACAAGTTAAGAAGATTTTCTGTTACGACAGACAAAGTTTTCTGAATATGAATCAACCACTTGAGGTGTACAGACTTTAACTTAGTGTGCTTTTGGTGACATTGAGGGTCATTTTAGAGGGTGGTGTTCGCCAGAATTAGTTCCTTATCATTTGACGAGTGATGAATTGCATAGCACAACCAATACCTTGTGCTGTGATTCGTTTACTTACCCCTTCCCTTACCTGATCATGTGCTCAACAATTCTAAAGTCCACTATAAACTGGTATAGAACAGTTAAGGTTGAACTTGAAAACACAAACAAGGCACTCATATTGGACAACAGGGTACAGATCCCAATACAACATTTGACCCATATTAGGAAGACATCATGTGAGGCGTACAAACGACAGCGCTGTTCCAAACCAAATCAACTGTGTGGCACATCAAACCAGTTGACTGTACAGTAATTCATGATGTACATTTTTTTGAAACATAACGTCTCCGAGCAGCTCTGTGGGATGCTGGCAGATCTCCCTAAAATTAAGTTTCTGCTCGATAACATCTTTTCCTTTTTGCCAGTTTTGTTGGCAAAAAATGTTGCCAGTTTATTTATTGAAACCGTTTCTTTTCATCCTACTGGTCAGTTTGGTTTCCACCAGTGGCGGTCACCATGGTAACCATTTTATTGTTGCCAGTTTTCAGCCAGTTTCACAGCCATTTCATTTAGTTGCCAATGTTTACCACAAAGTGTTCCCTGTGCTTTTACCAGTGAGGTTTGTGAGGTGTACTTAACTATTATTTGATTTTATTGTATGACAATGTTTATACGTGAAGCACTTTGAGTCTGCCTTGTGTATGAAAAGTGCTATATAAATAAAGTTGCCTTGCCTTGTAATCAAGTCAGTGAATTAGTCCAACCCTCCGAATACAAAACCAATACACAAACCCACTACAACAGAGCAACACAAAAAGTAACCAAGCACCCCTTGTAGGACATAACATAGCTGGGCTACATTGTGTCAAAATATGGCTTGCAAAGTTCATGGGCATGCCTTAAAAATCCTGTTAAATTTCTCACGCATGTGCTCACCAGTTTATTAAATGCAAGCACATTTCACATCAAACAACAAAAAAAATCAATGTAGAAACACCATGGAAACGTTCAACGGCCAACAAACCTATGACTGCCAACTTTTGTCTAACATATCCATTATAGAAAATTATATTTAGGGAGTTTTACAGTACGTCAGATAATATCTCAGATCCACCCACGACGACTAAATAATCTCAAGAAGCGAGGGCCCACTTCAGACGTACAGCTGTCATGTGCAATTATGAAAAACAAACATGTTTTACCCGCAGGCTTGTCAGGCAAAGAGTCACAGCATTAGGCCTGCCGACCCACTGACAATCTCCTGGCAGATGGCCCTGGAGGTGGGACTGTATATGCTGGATAAGGGGGTGTTCTAGCCTTGAGGCACCGTGGGTTCTACAGGTAGAGGTCCTTCTGCAGGCGGCCAACAAAAGAGGAGAATTGATAACTGTGTAGCCTGTTGTAATGGACACACACAAGAGCTGTTGTTCGCAAGACACTAAGACACTAAGACACTGTTGCTCCTCGGTAATTATCTATAGCAAACATTCACTGTTTGTACCGTGCTTGTCGTCCCTGAGGGGAACTGAGACAGCCTCGCCTGACTCAGATGGAGGAAGATCAGGAGCTTCCTCCTGAGATGGCCGAGGGGGGTCGAGGCATCTGCAGTTCAGTGTTCAGTGCTCACTACAGAGCGTCAACCTTTGTATGCTTGTCATGTTTGTGTAGCCTCTCTACAGAGACTACTTTGATCATATACAATATGTTACCCTTTATTATAACCAACTCTTTAAGTTTATTCTGAGTTGAGTGATCAGGACAGTTCAAAGAATCTCCACCACACTATCATATATATAATATGTGTAATAATATATGTAAAATATATGTCTATAAATGTGTTTTACAATGTCTCATTTATAATGACTATGTGAATATATTTCACAGATAAAATAATGTCTCCAGGTAAGGAAACACAATTAGCAGATTGATACATTGCATTTATTAAAAATGCAAAATTAAGATATGTGTTTTTTTCTCATTCAATATCATGACTGCCATCATTATTACTCCATCATATGCAATACATTGCTTAAGTTATCTTAGGCAAATGTGCATCTATAGTAGATCTATTAATGGCTTTGCGAATCATCGCAGACCATACATAACTTGAAGGGATCAATACCCCCTACAAGGTCATGGAAGGATAGACAGGGTGGTTTGGTTTGTTGGAGGATGGACAGACAGACAGATATAGATGTATTCTTAGCACTTCAGAAAGCAACTCATGAATATGAACACGACAGGGGACAATACTGTCCATGTAATGTGAGGGGTTGCATGCACTGTTTGTGTCACAAAAGTGTGAAGACTATCCATGCATAAAACTCACAGAGACTAATGCAGAAAGACAGCTACTCGGTCCGTGCATGTGCCCTGTTGAAACCCGTTCATTACCACAGGAGCTCTTCCCCAGCCTTCTGAAGCAGCTGCTGGAGCTAGCCTGAGTCACGCTAATGTATGGTGATGTCACATTCATTACCAGACAGGACACATCAAAGCAGGCAGAGTGGGCTACGGCAGTGTCCCTACCCTGGGACCGTCTGGGAGAATCCCAAAGCATGCATGTAGGAGCCAACTATAATGAACACCTTGTCTCATTTCAATGGAAGATTACGCAGAGAATTGTTGTTTAGCATGAGAGGTCTGCACCATGGCATATCAGTGCAATCTTATTTAGGGCATGTATATTCACTCCCTACTAATGCAATCCATAGGCTTATTTATATGGTTTACGATAAGGTGTTAGTTAGTTTATTCAACTTCAACTCGTCGTAGTTATAAGACAAACTGAGAATGTATTATATAAAAAATAACATTCCATAGTAAGTCACAAGTATCAATACTGCAGAGGATTCAATGTAATTTAAGAGGCAAGCATAAAGCATGCCAATATGAATATGCCTTTTAAAGGTTGTCTGAATATTAGAATTTCGTATCGTAAGTATTTCATATGCCAATGAAGGATGATAAATACAACCGGTAACGCTTACTAAACAAACTCCCAGCCTCGCTGACTGAATCCTAGCTGTGAAGAAATCGATTGCGATTAAACGTTTCTGTGTTCTCACCTTGCAGACCAAACAACACTAGAACATCTGGCACACTGCTCACTTCATTAACACCTGGTGTAAACCAATCTGCTCTGAAAATAATCCAGAATAGATGATTGGTCGGACGCAAGAGAGATCTCTACCAGCACCAGCAAGTGATTGACTCACCTACTTTCACACTATCGCTCAAGATGTCATATTTTGTTCTATTCCAACGATGTTTTCAAAACCATTGTCACCGTCGTCCTTGCATTTTTAACTCAGATTTCAAAGCTTGTTCAAAACAAGGCGCTAATTAATTAAGCTTGACTTTTCATCTCTTGTGTTCTAGCTTGACAATATGAAGCGTTACTTCTAGTAGAGTGGCATTTTCTATTAACCCAGATCCAAATCATGCTATTATACGTTTCTTACGTTCAATAAATGGCATACCAAGCAGAAATATAATTACAGTACTGCCAAACAAACCAAATTAAATTAAACCAATTATAATCATAATCATAAGATAAGATAAGAAGATAAAATATACTTTATTGTCCCCCAGGGGGGAAATTCGTCTTGGGCAGCAGTCACTGCGTCACAAACATTACAACATACCACATAAAATATACACAGAGTATAGACAATACAAACATACACATACATACAAACATGCCTCACTACATCATCCACAGCAGACACAATCACAAAAAACACACACAAAAACTGTGCAAAACTGTGCACAGCACAGTGGGGGTAAAAGTGTACAAGTAACAGTCATTTGTTGCTGTTCAGCATCTCGATGGCATCTGGGATGAAAGAGTTCTTATACCTCTTTAACCTGCAGTTCGGCATTCTAAATAGTCTACCTGAGGGTAGCAACTCTAGTTCCTGATTAAGAATGTGGTCTGGGTCATCCAGAATCTTATGTGCCTCCCTGAGCACTGTTCTTGGTAACCTACTTTTTCAAACTCTGCAGGTAGTGTCGAAGAAAATACTGCCAAAGTGCCTGTACTTCCACAAAGAGGGGCTTTAGTCCCACTATGCTGGCGAGAGACCCAGGGAAGCGCCATGGCGATGTGGACCTCAAACCCGAGAAGGAAACCAGACTCTACAGCTACACAACGAATTGATTTTTAAAAGCTGGTTAGATAACTTTGGCACCGTGACACTGAATAACTTCTTTTCCGCCTTGGAACTAATTAGAATCTCTTTGAAACCACTTTCGGTGACTCCTCATTACCCATAATTCATGGCACAGGCAGACAGGTGCACATGTGGCTGCCACTGTAACAAATAGACTTTTATTCTCGGTGGCAGACAGTAGAGAAATTTCTTTCAATTAAATATCATAGATCATATCAATGATTTTAATTTAGGAACTGGACCTAATCTGATGTAAATGATTCCTGTGGAGATAAGTAATTTAATGTTTCTTCCATATAGTGTCTTCCTCATTGAGCTGGTTAATTGGAAATCTTAACCAGGGGTCCGGAGACTGGGTACAGTGACAGTGTCAAATGAGGCCATTCCGCACGCTTGCGTCAAAGTCGGAGAGCAAAATGGGAAAGAACTTGTCTATTGTCCATCCATCACAAATGGTGCTTTTGTTTTTTTTGGCTCTCACACAAGGTTATTAAACCCAAGACTACGAATGTAACAAATACAAAACATATTGACCGATGGAAATGTAGGCCAACACCAACACTACAACACTACACTACAAGTGGCACAGCCTGAAAGACAATTATTTTACTGCATGGATTACATGTTTCTGGGATTGTTGCCTCTGATGGTTGAGAAAAGATAGACTAGTTCTTTATCTTACGTTAACTTATTCTCAACTTATTGTAGACTTATCCTTAATATGATTCATATTTGAATCATGTTTGAATGGACATCAATGAACTTGGATAAAAAAGACTGTATAAGTCGAACGACGCTTTGAAAAATGTGATGCAAAAAAGTCCCAATATTACAAACACTCACGAATACTACGACTGACACACTACGCCTGGTGCGCTATTAGCACTGTACTCATTACAAAATGCAAATTACAATCGTGGAGGATCGTGACGTGTATGACATCATCCAGCTCTCATCACAATCATGCACGTAACCTCGCGTCTGCTCCTATTTTTACGCCAAAGTGTCTATTCTTAGCCTCTTGGAGTAGCAAAATAAGGCTGCACAAGCAAGTGTTGGAATAATTGAGTGTGAGGGGAGAGTGTCATATAAAGTCTCCCGCGGAGCAGAACGGTGGTCATATGTTCTCTGTGTTATCTCTGTCCGTTTGAGAGGCTTGTCGATCATCCAACCCAATGCGCAATTGCGCATCAGGACCTAACGCTGACCGATGACCAGAGGAGCGATCTGGACAGAGCGTCGCTCCACGAGACTCAACACCATTTCTATTGGCTATCATTGCCTTGAAATAACCTTAACATTTACATTACAGGCCAAAAAGCAATCAATCAATTCCCTGACAGGGATCGTATCTGGAGTATTATTTTGGAAGGATCCGTGCCTTCGAGGAAATGCTTGAAATGTCAAGTTGGACCTTGTTCATCTCGGGACACCTCAATCGGGGAAACTTCCCAGCAGGACTGTTGATACAAACCATCCAGAATATCTGAGCGGGACTTTAAAGCAACCCCCAACGATGCAAACAGCGGACGTAGCCGCTTCTGTGTTTGTTTTGGTGATCATCGTCGTGTCGTTGCTGTCCAACGTGGTGGTGCTGATCTGCTTTCTGTACGACCCGGAGATCCGAAAGCAGGTTCCCGGGCTTTTCATTCTCAACTTGACGTTCTGCAACTTGTTGCTGAGCGTGTCCTGCATGCCACTGACTGCGGTGGGGCTGATCACCGAGGGGCACCCCGGGGGGTCAGTGTTGTGTCAGTTGGTCGGTTTCCTCGACACTTTTCTCCTCACCAACTCGATGCTCACCATGGCCGCGCTGAGCATCGACAGATGGGTGGCCGTCGTGTTCCCGCTGAGCTACCACTCTCGGATCCGCCACCGGGACGCGGTCATCGCCCTGGGGTACACCTGGGTACACTCCCTCTGCTTCTCCACGGTGGCCACCTGCCTCTCCTGGCTCGGGTACCATCAGCTTTACGCGTCGTGCACGCTGTGCAACGCCAGAGCGAGCAACGCCAAAGCGCAGTTCATAGCGTTCAACGTGGTGCTGCACGCGCTCACCTTCCTGCTCACCCTGGTGGTGATGTGTGTCACCTATCTGAAGGTGCTGCAGGTGGCCAGGTTCCACTGTAAACGCATCGACGTGATCACCATGCAGACGCTGGTCTTACTGGTGGACATCCATCCCAGGTACTTCCACGTTTTGTATGTGTGTCAAGTTAAAATACGTTTATACCTTTTATTTTAATTGATTAATATAAAACATCAGCCTATAATATAGACATACACTGTAACTGTATTATTGTGTTATACTGTCATTTAATGTACAGTTGTATTATGTATGCTCAATAAAACGCCATTGTTGTTTATTATTGTTATTAGCATTATGATTATTAATCTTAGTACTACTACTACTACTACTAGCCTACTACTACTACTAGACCTAGGCCTAGTAAAGTAGTAGTATTAGCATTCGCATTAGTAGTGTTAGGCCTAGTAGCCATTGTAGTAGAAGGTAGTGGTAGTAGTCCAACATATTAATAAAAAGAGAAACACTACGACTGTGACTGCTACGACTTAGTAAGCAAGACAATAACAGCCAGACTCCATTGTGCCCCCACAGCGTGCGGCAGAGATGTCTGGATGAGCAAAGGCACAGGAGACAGAGGGCCACCAAGAAGATCAGCACCTTCATCGGAACCTTTGTGCTCTGCTTCAGCCCCTACGTCATCACAAGGTAACGCGAGTTATGGTGCGTTTTATTTACCTCGGATCTCGGACGTCCGAGGAAATTGCCTAGCAACACGCTGGAACACGCCCCTTTTCCTCGGATCTCGGAACCCTTTCTCGGTTGAACTCACAGGAGACCGAGCAAAAGTGACGTCACAGCCGAGATCCGAGACGAGATCCGAGGTAAATAAAACGCACCATGAGTCCTCACTCTGGTGTGAGCACGTGTTGGTTGTGGGCGTGCAATTGTGTATTTGTGTTTTCTCGTCGGAAAACCTTTTAAAATCACGAAAGCCGAAACATGTTATAAGTTTGACGTCATTATTCAGCAAACATTTAAATAATGAGTATTCTAAATTCTAAATACTATAATGAATACATATGCCACGGTAATGTTCAATATGTCCGTTCAATATGGGATAATCAAAAGTGAACGGATGTAATTCATATTTTAACGTTATCTACGGGCTTATGGCCACCCTATAGCCTAAGCCCTAAAGTCCAGAGACAAGAAAGGAATTAATGAATGTTTGAATCACAATTTGTCACCCTGTGCATTTTGAATAGCTCATTTTGAGACTGCTTTTTAGTTCTCACCCAACAATACTGTCAATACTGTTTAAATAATTTGAGAGCTATTCTGTGTGTGTGTGCGTGTGTGTGCGCGTGTGTGTTTATGTTTGTGTTTGTGTTGCATCAGGCTTTTATTTTCATTGTTTTATTTGTTCAGTGCAGGTTTTTTCTTTTTTAGAGCTTAACCTGTTGCTATTAAATTAATGATTCAAATAAACAACAACATTTGCAGATGCTTTGTGAAAATCCAATAATGACTGTTTTGAGGACTCGATTAACTACATAAATACTTGGTTCACAATATCAATTAAAAAATAACCTAAAGCATGAAAAGAACAACATGAAAAGGCCACATACCCCAAAAGAAACGTGACATTTCAACAAAGTATAATATCGACAATAAGTCAACGTTTCATTTCTGAGATGTTCCACTGCACCTACCATGACCCATGAAGCATGCCCTGATTGACCAGTGAATCCTGCATTGACCTTGTTTGTATGGGATGTCTTTCCTCCTCTGTGTGTGGTGACTCAGAGTCCTGGAGCTGTTCTACCACGGGCCCATCAGCCCTCACTGGGCTGTCTTTACCAAGTGTCTGACCTACAGCAAAGCGGCCACTGACCCCTTTGTGTACTCCCTCCTACGCCACCAGTACAGGAAGACATGCGGCCTTTTAGCCAACAAGATCCTCAAGAGGAACCTATTTAACTCCTCCTCCTCTGCTCCTTGGGTGTAGAACCACACAGGCCCCGCCTCCCAAAGACTACCACAGCCAATGAGGATCCGCCTTACATCAAGCCTTCTGTCCAATGAAGGGCTGCCTCTCTTCGGGCCCAAGTGTACTCCCAGCAACCTAGCACTGTAGGTCACATGCGCCTCTCCAGTATAGCCGCGTACCCACCAGGATTTTTTAGTCCCGGTACTTTTTTTTTTGCCCCGCCCACGCGTTCGCTCCCAGTCGTCTCGAACGCACCACAAGGAAGTCCGAGGCGCTTATCAACAGAGCGTCTACGAGCGGCTCAGAGAAGCACCTCCTCCTCCGCTGGAGGACGTTCTGAGCCGGTCGAAAGAGTTCCGAGGGGCGGATCCTCTCTCCAAACCACACCCACAAAGGTTCCTATCGGGAAAAGTACCCCTGGTGGGTACACGCCTTATGTAGCCTCACGTCAGGTCCACGGAGACCTGTCTTTCCCCCATATGTTTCTCTGGTTCATGTATGAAGGAGGAGTGGTGGAGGTTTGCGTCTATATGTTTGTTTGTACAACACGTCTTCACGTCATAGAAGATAAGCCAGATGTCCCCACCACACATCTGGCAGACTACGTTGTCGCTCAGACTCACTGACACAGGCGAAGATACCCGATGAGGCGTAGCGACGACAGCTTTAAGACGCAGAGGTGTTATTTAGGCTTTACTCTCACTGAAGCCTGATTTATACTCCTGCGTAAAGTGCTGTACGTAGGCTACGGACAGCCCTCTCCGTAGCCGGACCTGTCGGAGAGCCTCTGCGTCGTCTCCGGCTGCGCGTAATATTTTTTAACTGTCCGTCACTGCGTCGAGGGGCTACGCAGACGCAAGGGCTGTGATTGGTCCTCTAAAAACATCATTTCCGGAATTACTTTCCCCGGTTTGACTTGGCAC
>OMLJ01114362.1:0-11026 GCA_900302595.1 Gadiculus argenteus
CTTTCTTTCTCTCTCTTGCTCTCTCTCTCTCTCTCTCTCTCTCTCTCTCTCTCTCTCTCTCTCTCTCTCTCTCGCTTCTTCTTCTGACATTGCAACCTTTAAATCAGTCGATGTGGTAAACAGATGAGCGGACACACTCCAAACACCGGCAGCTGCTTTGAATGCATGCAACCATTCCACTCGGTAAAGAAAGTTTCACCAGATCAAGGCAGCGTGAATCTCTCTAGGATCAAAGAGATGTCCGACCCCTAGGACTCCCGCCGTCTGGCAGAAACGTGCACAGACTACATTACCCATGAGGCACCGCACATACCTCTCCCTCCACACGCAACAGATAATCACCACTTCACAGACCTCCAGATCAGGGTTATGGCGTGCTCCAGCCGATCAGCTAAAGCTTGCATGTGTTACGTGAATCATTTGGTTGAAATGTTAACGATTATTTTAATTAATCTTTGATTCCCCGAGAATCACTTGGGGAAAATAAAACTGGACAAAGGGCAATTAAAAGGATTCAATGAGTACTGTTAGCCTAGCTATGAAAGAGTACACATGGTTTATTGCTTAATTATACTGTACAGCTTACATATTAGTGTTTTTTTGGTAATTTGTAACTAACATGGAAATAAAATAACTATTTTCTTTTTACCTGATGGGATGTTTGGAAACAGGCTTGAAGTTGGTTTCCCTAGCTGTAAAGTGTTTTCACTAGCTCTCAGTTGGTTTCTCCAGCTCTAATTTGATTTCCCTAGCTGTGAAGTGTTTTTTCATCTTTCTTATGATTTTCTGATGGGACGTCACCTCAGAATGTACAAAGGTTGTCAAGGGTAGGGGATTCGTCTGTGTCTCGCTCTCTCGCTCTCTCGCTCTCTCGCTCTCTCGCTCTCTCGCTCTCTCGCTCTCTCGCTCTCTTTCTTTGTCCCTCTCACTGTCTGTATGCTTTAATAATTGATGTAAACCGGTAATGAAATGTCAGCTTCAGCTGTCTGTGTCAGTCTTACACCCATGCACACACGCACACACGCACATATACATACATATATACATATACACACAAACACACACACAAACGTCCTTCATCTCCTTCCCCATGGGGAAATTGGGATAAATGGCAGCCAGGGAGAGAAAGGCGGAAAGATAAGAGCATGAAAACAGAGAGCATGATGAATAGAGGAAAAATATATAAGAAAACATATCTATCTATGTGCACACACACTCATGCAAATGCCTTCCAGCAAATTAATTCTTTGTATTTTCGGTACCACAAAGAACTGTTTAACAGGCTGGTGTCATTATGTCTGATTTGCTTTTGTTGCTTTCTCTTAATAGTCTTTCATTCCTTTATTCTCCTTCATCCCTCCCGCTCCTCCTCCAGATGTGAACGAGTGTCTGGAGGATAATGGCGGCTGCTCCCACGTCTGCAGGGACCAGAGGATTGGCTACGAGTGTGACTGTCCCTCTGGCTACAAACTGCTAGACACAAAGACCTGTGGGGGTAAGTGTGTGAGTCTTCGCTTCCTCTGCCATTTGGATGTTTTCTTTTCTTCACTTATCTGCCGGTCTGTGTATGTCTATGTGTATATCTCTTCATCACCTCCCTCTCTCTGATGAAATGTGTTCTCCAATGATAAATTACACACTGGCTCATTTGGAAATGAGGTCCGATGTCCAAAATTCCGAACTATCCCTTTAACTCTCCACGATGTTCACCCCCTTACCTTTTTGATTCTTTGGTTTTTATTGCTCACAATATGAATGTTTCACTCCAAGACCCATGTGGACCTGTTGTCTCTGCAGAGTTTTGGTTAATGCTCCAAGTGCACTCTCTCTCTCTCTCTCTCTCTCTCTCTCTCTCTCTCTCTCTCTCTCTCTCTCTCTCTCCTGCTCTTCCCAGACATCGACGAGTGTGAGAACCGTGATGCTTGCAGTCAGATCTGCATCAACTACAAGGGATACTACAAGTGTGAATGTTACGAAGGCTATGAGATGGACCCCGTCTCAAAGACCTGCAAGGCTGTTGGTGAGCAGCACTCACTCACTCACTCACTCACTCACTCACTCACTCACTCACTCACTCACTCACACAGACAGACAGACCTTACACTGCAGTAAAAAGAGGGTTAGAATTACAAAGTCCCATAAACCACGCACCTATGGCAACAACCAGGTCAACCAGGTCACGATAAAACAAAAAAGCACTAAAACTAAACTACTCCAACCAAAGGATGCCATGACCCAGTGGGTGGTGAAGATCCAAGAAGAGGAGGAGGATGTTTCCATTTTGTCTTTGGGCAATCTGTTGGAAAATGGGGAGGGAAATAATCCTCCGAACCCAAGAGGTTCCAGAGCAGAGGCCTAAAGCCAGCCCTATGGGGGCTGTGGAAGTGAAAGTGCTGTCCCTGTATGCCCCACTAGCGATAAGGGGCCTTAAACGGCTATTGCCCATGAAGCAACACGCTTCAATAGGCTCTTATTCATCCAGGGAGGTCCTTCCCAGATACGGCTTTAAGGGGAGTAGATATGGAACGTCGAGATGGTATCGCATCTCTGCAAACACCCGACTGGGTGGGGGAGCATTGCAAGTGGGCGTTTTTTGAATTTTGCAGAGAGGGGTCTGCTAGTTTCACTGGCAATGGCAAGTATAGAGATTGGCAAAACAAACAAAAAAATTCTGGCTTCAATAAGAAAACGCACTCGTTGTCGCCATCTGGTGGCCATATGGTGCCACTGTGATGCTTTGGCTTGATGTTATTTAATTCTCCCGGGCCTTTCTTTAGAAAGGTCACGTTTTGAAATGGAAGGCTTAGTGATGAATATGTTCACCTGCTGTAGGTCACTTTATTTGAACTGTAACTTGGCTGTAATCCGGCTCTGAAGAAAGATCATCAATCAGCTGACTCAGA
This sequence comes from Gadiculus argenteus, assembly GCA_900302595.1. Taxonomy (NCBI): domain Eukaryota; kingdom Metazoa; phylum Chordata; class Actinopteri; order Gadiformes; family Gadidae; genus Gadiculus; species Gadiculus argenteus. The sequence goes on from OMLJ01114362.1 coordinate 2,904, forward strand.
ATGGAAATAAACATGTGGTCGTAGAGCACCATTTGAAGCCCCAGTGAAGCCCCAGTGAAGAACCAGTGAAGCCCCAGTGAAGCCCCAGTGAAGCTCCAGTGAAGCCCGAGTGAAGCTCCAGTGAAGCCCCAGTGAAGAACCAGTGAAGAACCAGTGACGCCCCAGTGAAGAACCAGTAAAGCCCCAGTGCTTTATGTTCACAACTTCACCACAGACACATTGTCAAACTGAGTATGGCTCTTCTTTTAAAAAACAAACTTAACTCTTTCCATATTTCATCAGAGGAAAGCCAAGAGAATAAAATACTGTTTGGAAAGATTTCAAAGGAATCCCATCCAGCTGGTGTTTGGGGAACAGATTATTTTCCACAGTTTATTTCCTCTCATGGATTATTCATGCCAACTTCATAAAAAAGATATTTTGCGAAGATGCAAATAGTGTGATGTAGATCACACTAGCGTATGCTGTGTTTCCCCTAATAGCAGTAGTATATAGCAGTAAGAGCAATGAATCCAATAGGGATGTTCATTTTAATCTTTATCTTCATTAGTTGTGATTGATCATTGATTATTACTATTGGTCAATGTAGTACATTGACAATAATTTAACCATAAATGCATCGTCTTATAGCTGAATGTACACTCAACATTCTCAGACTTGTGACCGTTTTTCAGATTGTGAAACTGACTTCGATCACTTCATATTCTTCATGATCCATAACCAAACATGAAGCTTGAACCATTAATCATGTTAATAACAACACAGACATGAGCCTCAGCCTGCTTCTCGCCCGGCAGGAACCAGTCCGTACCTGATGTTCACCAACCGCCACGAGATCCGGCGCCTGGACCTGCTGAAGAGTGAGTACACGCAGGTGGTCTCTGCGCTGAAGAACGCCGTGGCCCTGGACGTGGACGTGGCCTCGGACACCCTGTTCTGGTGTGACCTCTACCAGCGCCGCATCTACAGGTGCAGCTCAGCCTCTCTCTTCCTGAACGGGTGTAAACCCTAACCTCAGTCCACATCTCATCTAAAAGCTGTCCGTCTGTCTGTCCATTCATCTGGTCTGTCTGTCAGTCAGTCACATCCATTATTTACATCCAGTGTTCCATCTAACCTGTAGCTGTCTGTCTCTCTGTCTGTCCGTTCTTGTGTCTGTCTGTTCTTGTGTCTGTCCGTTTTTCTGTCTCTCCGTTCTTCTGTCTAATCTGTGGCTGTCCGTCTGTCTTCATCCGTCAGTCGTTCTCCTCACCCCGTCTTCCATCTGTGTCCCAGTCCTGCCTGGAAGGCCTGGTCATCTGTCAGAGCAGCAGAAGGTGTTCCCTGTTTGTCCTTCACACATACAAACACCCCAGATAAACACTGTAACATCCACCCAGTCCCCTGTGTGCGGGGTGTGTGGACGGGTGCTAGGAGGTTCATCCTACTGTGGCACTCCCTCCATCTGTTGTTTCTAAATTCACTGCCTCTGTAATCATCCCCATTTCTCATCTGCACACATAAATGTTCGTGTACTGAAAGAGAGACGTACACAGCCTTGTGATGAAGGCTGTCTCAATGATACTATGACAATGATACTGTGGATATAAAAAAACAACCTTTAGACAATAGTGTGCCTGTTAAGTGTGGTGAAAATAACTGAATTATTCAATGCATATGCCTTCTCTTCCTCGTACTCCTCCTCGTACTTCTTTCTCGTACTTCTCTTTCTCCTCCTCGTGTTCCTTCTCTTTCTCCTCCTCTCTTCTTCTCCTCTCCTCCTCTTTCATCTCCTCGTTCTCCTCTGTCTCGTTCTCCTGTTTGTTCTCCTCCTTTTTCTCCTCCCCTTTTTCCCCCTCATTCTCCTCTCTTTCTACCGCTCTCTCCTCCTTATTCTTTTCTCTCCTGGTCTCTCTCCTCTTCCTCCTCCTTGTTCTCCTCCTCTCTCTCTTCCTCCTCCTCGTTCTCCTCCTCTCTCCTCCTCTTCCTCCTCCTTTCTCCTCCTCTTTCTCCTCCTTCTCCTTCTCTCTCTCCTCTTCCTTCTCCTCCTCCTTCTTCTCCCCTCTCTCCTCCTGGTTCTCCTCCCCACAGCGCCTCCATCAGTCAGGCCAGCGACCCGTCCCAGCAGGTGACGCTGATCGACTCTGCGCTGCAGTCCCCTGAGGGGCTGGCCGTCGACTGGGTCCACAAGAACATCTACTGGACCGACTCCGGGAACAAGAGCATCTCTGTTGCCACAGCCGATGGCAGGAGGAGGAAGATGCTGGTCTCCACGGAGCTGAGTGAACCCAGGAGCATCGCCGTGGACCCCCGCCACGGGTGAGGCCATCAGGGATGGAGGATGTCATTCAAAAAAGAGTAAAGAGAGGTTAAAGTGATGGACAGGACCTCAAACATTAAATTAATCAAATGATCAATTCAATTATTAATTTAAGCCATGTCACCTGACTAATGATGACTAATGATGAGAGGGAGGAAGAGACGTGAAAACCTTTGAGATATAAGACATTGCACTACTTTGAGTGATCTTATTTGACAGAGATGTTCCCGTCCCTCTCCTCTGTCCTTTAGCTTCCTGTACTGGTCAGACTGGGGCGACAAGGCCAAGATAGAGAAGGCCGGGATGAACGGAGTGGATCGTCAGGTTCTGGTCTCAGAGCGCATCGAGTGGCCAAACGGGATCACCCTGGGTGAGTTGTGCTGACATCGACTGGTTCACACGGGTCACTCTGGAACCATTGAGTTCATCTTCCATTTCCAAAGGTCATTATCACCTACAACCAATCAGTGCAACGCCACGTGTGATGCATCGGTGGCAGCCATCTTTGTTGTGGCAAACTCTCCAGTTTATCGAACTTGACATCCACCACAAAGTTTCTGATCTTCTACCCACGTGTGGCCTACACGGCCCCTAACCCTTACCTTCTAGGTAGATTAGAGTCAAACACGACCTAAGCTGAACAATATATTATTACTTTAACAGACATTTCAATGAGACAAGCCCCAAATATGCTAGGACCTCTCCTTCATGCAACTTCTGCCCCTTCATATAGAGAATAGCTTAGTGAGGTAAATTGCTCAAGCAGCAGAGAGGCACAGCAGCAGAGAAGTCCTTCTGCTAATCAGCCATCACAGCGGGTGTCTGTAGCTGTGCGGGCCGCTGCTGTTATGTCCTACATAAGGATCTGGCAATGACCTCATGTACATGTGCCTTTTGGAGCCTTAAATTAACTCTCTTTTCTTCCAATACCCCCTCCCATCATCTACGTCTATCACCTCCTCATCCAATACCTCTTCCTCATCACCCCCCTTTGCATCTCTCCCTCTCTCTGTCAGATCTCTCTAACCAGCGCCTCTACTGGGTTGACTCCAAGCTGCACATGCTGTCCAGTGTGGACCTGAGTGGGGCCCGGCGGCAGGTGCTGCTGTCCTCCCAGCAGCACCTCAGACACCCGTTCGCCCTCTCCGTCTTCCAGGTAGGCTGGGAGGGGGATGACGGTGGTTCTGTGTTTGTTTGTGGAATCAGTGGATGTGGTTTTGTGTATTGTACGACCAATGCATGGCGCACATGTATAACCACTGTGACCATTAGAAGCAACAGAACAATTTTGCATCAATCCATAAAGTTCAGTGGGAAAAAATCTGATGCACAGTAGAAATAATAAACTGCCTAATTTGGTCCTTGTTTTAAACTGAATGCAAGGTGTTGTACAGTGGGCTGTGGGCTGCCGTTACTCCAATTACGACCCGTAACAAAGTAAGTTCTTAATGTAAAGTTGTATCTTGTTTCTCGTCCAGGACCGGGTGTACTGGACGGACCTGGAGGATGAGGCCATCTACAGCACCAACCGGCTGACAGGGCAGGACCTGGCCCGGGTCGCGGAGCATCTGGACAACCCCCTGGACCTGGTGGTCTTCCACCAGCAGAGACAGCCTCCAGGTGTGTGAGATCGGAGGGGTACCATGCAGAACCACATTGTACCACAGCTTATCTGTAAAATAAACACCTCAGTTCCCATAGAAATGTATACTCCAGTTTAGGTTTTATTGTGTGAAGTCAGTGTATGTTTATTTAAGCTCTGTTTGGTTCTGAACTGTTGAGAGTCTTGCTGCGTTTCTACATTCATACAATTTTCCTGGGCTGGAAAGATCAGAAATGCTGCTAAACCCCCGCTCTGTGCTGCTGACAGACTTGGTGTCCGCTCCAACCACCTCTCCTGGTAAACTAGCCCGTTGCGAATAGGACTACACGGTAGGTATGATGAAAGCAGCCAGATCTTCTTCTAACTGTATTTATTGTTTTGTGTCTCTGCGTGTTTAGCCCCAGACACCTGCAACACTGGCGGCCTTCCGAACGGCGGCTGTGAGTACCTGTGCCTGAAGGCCCCTCAGATCACAGACCACTCCCCCAAGTACACCTGCGCCTGTCCCGACAACATGGAGCTAGGGCCGGACATGAGGCGCTGCGCCGTAGGCAAGGAGACACACACGCACGCACAAGCGCACAAGCGCACACGCACACACGCGCACTCATGCGCACACACACACTCACACACACACACTCACACATGCACACACACACCATGGCAAAGGAAAGCTTTGAGCGCTGTCTTCTGTTCCTTTTTTAGAGGAAAAGACAAGTTTAACTCTATTTTAACAAGCAAATGTTCCCAGAGTGACTCGCTGAACAAATAAAAATGTATCGAACTCTGGATTTCCACCGCTAGGTACGCCGCGCTCTAGCTGGGTACAAAGGGCTCTTTAATAAAACTGATACACTTAACACAACAATCATACTTTCAATGATTGAAAGTAAAGCTTGTTTTGTTAGAAAAGCTTCTTTCCTTATATACTCTCTCTCCCACCCTCTCCTGAGCAGTACGGTTGAGGTCAACCACCACCGTCGCTTCCACCACCTCTACCATCGCTACGCTCACCAGCAGCACGATCACCACCAGAACAACCAGTGCTCCGTCGCGGACCACCACCACCACCGCCACCGCCGCCACCAGTACACCGCCTATTACTACGCCTTCTACGACCACTGCCGCCACTTCAACTAAACCAAAACCCTCCACCACACCCCCACCCAGGGACACCACCCCGGCCACCGCAGCCAGCGGCCGGGACCGGACCCAGCTCTACATCACCTCCACCTCCATTACCCCCATGTCCACCTCCACCCGGGTAGGTACCCCGATGGCCTCCTCCACCGAGACAGGTACCCCTATGTCCACCTCCACCCGGGCTGGTCCCCCGATGCCCACCTCAACCCGGGCTGGTACCCCGATGCCCACCTCAACCCGGGCCGGTACCCCGATGTCCACCTCCACCCAGACCCCCCTGCTTGACCCAGCGGGGGGGATCCAGACGGACAGCAACGGCAGTCTCTCCCACAGAGGTAAGGGATGGTGGGCTGTGATTGGTTGATCAGTACCGTGCACGCGCACATCAGCACCATGCACGCACACATCAGCACTGGACTTCCTAAGTGATGTCACAGCACACTGGACTTCCTAAGTGATGTCACAGCCTCTTCCTGTTTCAGTTACGCAATAGTCATAAGAAAAACGTTGAATAGGTTGAATACCAAAATACCTTATTACCATCTGTGATCATTATTGCTGTGATCACAGATCACTGTGCTATATAAAGCACCTCTCTGCTTTGTGGCATCTGTGGTCCTTCCCCTTAGGAGTGTCCCCTTACCTCTCCCTCTGTCTCTCTCACCTGCTCACCAGCGGGCAGCGAGCTCACCCTGCTGGGGAGCCACATCACCGTGGCGGTGCTGGCCATTGCCATTCCTGTCGGTGAGTACACCCAACATGGCCGCCACCTCCTTCCACCTCTGAGCCTACCAGCCTGCTTCATGAACTGCTGCTTCGGTCTGTGTGTGTCTTTGTTTGTGTGTGTGATGACACATGTGTCCCAGTAGGAAAGGGTCAGAAGGTTTCATGTAAACAGGATTGTGAAGCAGGCCTTTAAAGCTAAAGCAGCTTATAAGAACAAAACTGAATACAAATTCAAACAGAGTATCTCCAGGCGGCTTGACAGCGGATTAAGCCCATGCAGCAGTTAACTCTGATCGATTTAAAGGCTGTCTGTGTGGCTGAGAGTAACGATGAATTAGATCTCTCCCCAGGGATCTGGACTCCTTCTTAACCTTCTTAACTACAGAAGGTTAGAGAAGGAACTAGGATCACAAATGGCAGATACCGTCAGCAGCCTGGGCTGGTGGTTATTCTCATTATTAATAAAGTAAACTGTGTGGTCAGGTGTTTTGAAAGGACACTCTTTGCCATCTCCTCAAGTGATGCCATAGACCGACTTACTGTATTCATTAGTGTGTGTGGGTGTGTGTTTAATGAGGGATCTAGTGTGTGTGTGTGTGTGTGTGTGTGTGTGTGTGTTAAACACGTCTCTTCCCTCCACAGTGCTCTCGTTACTGTGCACCAGCGGCTTCCTGCTGTGGAGGAACTGGCGCCGCCGAAACACCAAAAGCATGAACTTCGACAACCCGGTATACCGCAAGACGACGGAGGACGACGACGACGAGGTCCACATTGGCCGCCACTCGGAGTCCGTCGGCCACGTCTACCCCGCCGTGAGTGGCAGCCACAGCCAGCCATTCCATGCCCTGCCCTTGGGGGGCGGGCTCACAGACAGCGACTCCCATTGGTACTCCGGGGCCCCCATGCTCTCCAGCGGCAAATGAGAGGAGAGAGAGGAGGAGGTGGGAGGGGAAGGTGTACAACGATGGGTGTTGGAGGTGGGGGGGGGTTATAGAACACTACAGCCCAATCTTCACATTATAACCAACCTCCATCATTTCAATACATGTAAATCACAGTTCATCACCATAATCAAGGCATGGCCTTCACGTTGCACACCGTGAGTACCAGTGTTTGATCTTCAATCAGAACCAAGAAGTTATTTTTCCATCTAGTTCCACACTCCCACAGTTTCATGCTCATGCTCACACAAAAGTGTTTAATTTATTGTAGTAGTTCTTTGATTCTATGTTCTGCTATTCAAATGGCAAATTGGTATTGGAGAATGTATTTGTATGCATACATTAGTTGTTTTTGTGAATTCAGGTTTTAATTTGGTTAGCAAAGTGACAGATTCATTACAACTGCGCTAAGGAAAGAGCAGAAGCAGAGGATTGTGGGTTATTCGTGTCATGATGGTGCTTGGTTACCAAAACGTATGTGTGCACAAAAACATACGGGCTGTACCAAGGTCTGAGCGTATCCATGATGTCATACTGCTACGGCGTGGAGCGGGGAGGGGGGGGGGTGTTTGGAGCTATCTCACTCTTTGTTCTTCGGTCGGCCATCGTCTCCTCTTCTGTTGTCATCCATCCACCCTCTCCCGACTGTGTACTCCCTCTCCTTTCAATGAGCTATTTCTCTTTATCTCTGAACTGTCCCTCTATCTTCCCTGTGCGGCATCACTCTGCAGTAACACGTGGAGAGGGAGGTGGGTGGAGTTGAAGATCACGGGCGGCAGTAGTTCAGGAGGTAGAGCGGGTTGGCTGGTAACTGGAAGGTTGCTAGTTCGATCCCAGGCTCCTCCTAGCTGAGTGTCGAGGTGTCCCTGAGCAAGGCACCTGACTGCTCCCGACGAGCTGGCTGGCGCCCTGCGTGGTTGACTCCGCCGTTGGTGTGTGAATGTGTGAATGAATGGTTGTAAGTCGCTTTGGATGAAAGCATCAGCAAAATCTCTTAAATTTAAATGTAAGGTCAGTGGTTGAATAGGGTGGAGAAGGAGCCTGAACACACACACACACACACAGGGAGACATGGGCTTCAGAGGAATCCGAACCATTGTCTCCCTTCTGCTTACTCTCTTTCACCCGCCTCTTCTATTTTCTCTGTGAGTGTTTTCCTCCAGCCCTTCTGTTCTCTCTCTCTGCTGCGTGGGCATGTCGCTGCTAACTGTGTTCTATCTGCTGTTACAGCGAGTGGCTCTCAGCTCGGCGGACGATGACTACCCCTGAGGGGAGGAGAGGAGGAGAGGAGGAGAGGGAGGGTGTTCAGCGAGCAGCACTCAACCTTCATCCCGTCTCCCCCTTCAATACCTCCCACTACCACCCTCCCTCCGCCCGCACACAGAGGCCTCCCGCTCACACTCCACACAGC
>OMLJ01114369.1:0-12212 GCA_900302595.1 Gadiculus argenteus
TTGAGGGCTAACCTATCATTAGCATTCTAAAGGAATTGTTAACGCTATGGGGTGTGCCATGTGTGTGTGCACTCCACACACGCGCGCACACACACACACACACACACACACACATACACACACACACACATCAACAAACACACACACACACAAACACAGACACACACACACACACACACACACACACACACACACACACACACACACACACACACACACACACACACACACACACACACATACACATACACACACACACACACACCTTTATATGCACCTACACATATATGTACACACACACACACACACACACACACACACACACACACACACAGCAACACCCCAGTGCTTGTTTCTCAAACCTTTTACACTAGTCTCCAGTATGAAACACTCAACCATGATGCTCGTTTATTTTCCCTGTAGTCCGCCTGCATTCCACTATTCATGCGTAATAAGGATGTTGCTGCCGAAGCGGTAAGTGTACACTGAATGTAATGTAACAATCTCCTTAAAGACATCCTATGTACTGTTTGATTTTTACATGACAACAAATAAGACACAGGATTTAACATGGAATAATTCACATTAAATGGACATAGCTAACAATCTGTATTATTCCAGGTTACTGGCAGTGGGAAGACACTGGCTTTCGTAATTCCTATAATAGAAATTCTACTGAAAAGAGAAGACAAACTCAAGAAAATGCAGGTATGGGTGTGTTTTTATATTGGGAATAGAAGTGAAACTGCATTACTATGCTATAACACTTATCTTTATACACCTTTTTATTTTTTAAAGGTGGGTGCATTGGTGATTACTCCCACCAGAGAGTTGGCCCTTCAGATTAGCGAAGTGATGGAGGGATTCCTCCTGAAGTTCCCTCAGTTCAAGTAGGCAAACTTTTAAGTTAACTTTGTCTATTTTCAAATCCTATATAATGAATTGATGGATTACATGGCTTAGTATTAGCACTATGAAACAAGTTATAGATGGTCTTAATATTGGCAAACTCATGAAATGTATCCAGAACCTATAGTGCGTGCATATCAGAAAATTCCATGGTCATGTCATAGTATCTGTGTCTTTGTGGCTTTTCCAGGCAGATTTTGTTGATTGGCGGCAGTAACCCCATAGAAGATGTGGAGAAGTTCAAAGAACATGGGTAAATATGACTAGCCCATAGTCTTATCCAAAACAAGAAGACGTTCAGAATCAAACATGGAACAGTCCGGCTGCATACTGATCCCTCTGCCTTCCTCCAGTGCCAATATACTAATCGCCACGCCCGGTCGCTTGGAGGACATGTTCCGCAGGAAGGCTGATGGTCTCGATCTGTCCATCCTGGTCAAGACCCTGGACGTGCTGGTCCTGGACGAGGCAGACAGACTGCTGGACATGGGCTTTGTGGCCAGGTACCCGCTAATACACTATTCAGGTGTCTTGGAGAGGTTTTTGCATGTAAAAAAAGTATTACCAAGTGTTGATATGATTTGAATGCTTAAAGCGCTTTTATGGGGAAACGTTATATATTGTTGTTTGGGAAAATAACAATAATCAGAGGTTGGCCAACATTTCTAACACGTGGCATACGTTGTTGTATACAAATATGATGAAGGAACCTACAATTATAATTTAATACTTTAATTATCCAGAGCCATTTTGAAGTCTCAACTGATATTAAAACTGAAGCTATACATTTTGAAAGTTGATGATAATTGACTGGTATTTTATCATCATGCCTAATCCTGTGTTGTTTTCCTTCTCAGTCTGAATGCTATCCTGGCCTATCTGCCCAAGCAGAGGAGGACGGGCCTGTTCTCAGCCACCCAGACCCAAGAGCTGGAGAAGCTGGTGAGGGCGGGCCTGAGGAACCCCGTACGCATCACTGTCAAGGAGAAGGGCGTGGCCGCCACTGCCACCCAGAAGACTCCCGCAAGACTCTGCAACTACTACTTCGTAAGAAACTAATTTCTAAAGAAACTACTGCACTCGAAGTAACTAATATAAGTAGCCACTACGATGGTAAGTAACTAATACGAGTAACAACACTGTAAGTAACTAATATATCAAGTAACTCATAAGTAACAACAACACTAAGTAACTTATTAAGTAACTACTCCACCATAAATTAACTAATATGAGGTAACTAACTACTCGATCATAACCAATTCATTCAGTGTCTTATCCTAGCTATCTCTGTGTACGGGGAATGGGTTAACACATGCTTGCCACTTGTTTCTATTAACATCTTCACTGTACAGACAGTGATATATTGTTGTCTCTTTCTTCTGACAAATGTACTTATTTGGATAAAAGTGTCTGCTAAATGTAATCATGTAATGTAAATGTAATATTAAATTGTTTGGCTTCGTACAAATCTTTTTCTTCCATTTTCAGATTTGTAGAATTGAGGAGAAGTTCAACAACATGGTGGCATTCCTCAAGGAGCGCATAGATGAGAAGCATCTTGTGTTTTTCAGGTACATGCCATTCACTATCACTGTTAAGTCATTTAGAAGATGCAGTGATCTAAAGCAAAGTACAGTCAGTGCATTCAAATCAATTCAATCAAATGAATCAAAAGAGTACCAGGTAGGAGTCATGTTCATGGAGGCAGGAGGACTGTGGACGTCGAGGATAGAACCCTGTGCTGCAGTGCTCTTTGGCTGATAGTCTTAACAACCTAGTCACCATCATTACACAGACATTCAAACGGTGACTTGAGGTTTACCACATCTCGTCCTCAGCACATGCGCTTCGGTGGAGTATTATGGCCGCGCGTTGCAAACCCTCTTCAAGAAAGCCGACGTCCGTTGTATCCACGGCAAGATGAAAAACAAACGCAACAAGATCTTTGCAGACTTCCGGGCACTCGAAAGGTTGGTTCAACTGTAGGCTCCGTAACTAGGGCCCCAGATTTCGGTACATCTCTTAGAGTCGTCATGTAAAAGTGTATGGGGACAACTTCTGTTGCCCAATTTGAACTTCTTGAGTTGTAACCATGTCCTGTTACGGTACTCCAGTGGGATTCTGGTGTGTACAGACGTGATGGCCCGAGGAATCGATATCCCCGATGTCGACTGGGTCTTGCAATACGATCCCCCAAGTAATGCCAGGTAAAGGACTACAGTTCAGAAAAGGTTTTTTTGTTTTGTCAAAGATATTCCCCTGTTTAGCTCCATGTCATTAATGAGCAGGTGCAATGCCTACAGGTAGACTGCAGACTTTGGGTTCCGAACCCAGAACCTTTACTACTAGTATATCCTGTTACAGAAAACGTTTGACTTGAATATGTTGCCGTGCGATATCGTTGGCAGTCCACCTTTATGATGACCATTAACTTGTCTCGTCCTCAGTGCGTTTGTCCATCGCTGTGGACGTACAGCACGCATCGGTAACCAGGGCAGTGCCTTGGTCTTCCTGTTACCCATGGAGGAGTCCTACGTGACCTTCCTGTCCATCAACCAGAAAGTAAGTGGAGAGGGGGGCGGGGGGGGCTCTACGATAAGAACCATATTTTGAGGCATCTAACCCATCCATTATAATAAGGTAGTCAGCTCTGCAAGCGGGATAACCAGAGATACCCAATGAGCTACATATTCATCATCTATTCAAGCAGTATGGTTGTTCTTACCTTACATTGCCTCATCCCAAAACGGTTCCTTCATCTCAACCATGTCTCTCTCCCAGTGTCCCCTGGACAGGATGGAGCCCATCGAGGATGTGGAGGACATCCTGCCCAAGGTGAAGGCCATGGCGCTGGCCGACCGAGCCATGTACGACCGGGGAATGAGGGCCTACGTCTCCAGCGTGCAGGCCTACGCCAAACATGAGTGTAGCCTCATCTTCAGAGTCAAAGGTGGGGTGGCGTGTTCCCATGTGTGATGCGATGGTCGCACCGCTCACTTACACAGAAAATGATCAGGTTTCATGGCCATGCCCACATTACGTCGGATAAATGTAGGAAAATTAATCTGGGTCTAGTTGTCACCAGTTTAACCAAACTGAAAGTGTTCGATCATTAGTGTGGACGGAAGTCCAAAATGGACGAAAAAGGTTTATTTTACATTCAGTCAGTGTGGCCTATCATTTTTAGATGGGGATAGGATATGTAACACTAGCCTGATCGTCTAGCCTTCCTGTCTATTTTATCCCTCCCAGATCTGGACTTTAGCGCCATGGCCAAAGGTTTCGCCCTGCTGCGGATGCCCAAGATGCCTGAACTGAAGGACAAATCGTTTCCAGACTTTGCCCGAACGGAGATCGACACGGACACCATCCGCTACAAGGACAAGGCTCGGGAGAAGCTGAGGCGGAAGATGCTGGCTGAGCTGAAGGAGCGCGGCCCGGCCCCGCTGGTCAGGAAGAACGTGGTGAAGAACACGGCGTGGTCCAAGCAGAAGAACAAGAAGGACCGCAAGAGGAAGAAATCCGCCAAGAGGCAGCGTGACGAGGTATGTGATCTACTGTGTTGACTATGTAGCACGCAATGAAAAGGTCAAGGGGAATGCAAAGTACCAACTTAATTGGCACTTGATTAATGTCGGTACATTGGGGTCAGTGGAGGCGGCTTTCTATCTGGCAGCTTAGAACAGAAGAAACCAGCCATATTCGTTGTCTGTCAAGCAAATAATTAATATTAATTTGTTTCACCAAGTGTTTCGATTTTTCTAAAAGCAATCTTGGAAGTACAAAAAAATAAATAGGAATAATCTGCATTCTACTGAAACGTTTAAATGGGCTCACTGTGTAATGAGTAACCGGATTTATATAATGGGGTAATGTAAATTAGTTTCACTGAACCGTTTAATTTACAAAGAGTACTAATCTCTTCGTCCAATCACTTGGTTTCAGGGCTCCGATGATGATGAGGAGGATGAGGACCTGAAGGAGCTCCTGAACGACACCAGGCTGCTGAAGAGGCTTAAGAAGGGAAAGATAAGCGAGGAAGATTTTAATAAACAGATGGAGGATGTGCCGCTGAACTCCACCCAGACTGGATCCCCACAGGCCACCGACGCCTGACGGGCGCAGTGCAGACTGCAGCATTCTGTCTCCTACTCCCACAAAAGACTGACCCACTTTTCAAATGCACCCAAATGCTCGTTCTACTCAACCATCACAACATATAAAATCAATTTTGTACGACAAATGTGCGTCACAACTTATTTGTAGATGTTATTATAAAATGTGATACAATTTTGGCCTTTTGTTTGTTGATTTTCTTTTTATTCGCCGAGAAGTTATAAATAAAGTTTTATCAATTCATCGCTGACTGCAGACGGGGTGAGGACGCCCAGGTCGGTGAAGAGCAGGGTGATGAGAGAAGGAGGCGTGTAGTCGATGATGGGGTGCTCCTCGGACAGGTTCTGGGAGCTCTTCAATGTGTCCGCCTTGTACTGTGGATGGAATGGGCATTCAAATGAATACAAACTTTATTAGTATAGCTTTTTTTTTTAATGCTATACTTAAATACTACCAGGTGTGAGGATGCCAAATAATCCCAAGCCATTTCAAAATATATCTTCTTGTGCAACACAAGTGGGAGTAATGAAGATAGTGTGCTTGAGATCACGTCAAAGAAGGTCTTAAAGGGGTATTTCACAGATTTGCATTAAGCTTTGTATAAATAGAAACCCAGTAGTATTTTTGAATGATCGTGCATCCCTCCCTCATTTTTCCATGAGAAGGGAAAGCTCTGTATTTCTTGGGATGCACGATCATTCAAAAATATGACTGGTTTCTATTTATACAAAGTTTAATGCAAATCTGTGAAGTACCCCTTTAACAAAATGTATATCATGTTTATACGTTAAGACTAGGGATCATATCTTCTACATGACCTCCTAATCGGAGCAGAAGACTCCCATCATGTACAAACTCCAGAGCATGACCATGTCCCTCCCTGCCGGCAGCATCCTACCTTGAACTTATCCGGCACGTCCTGCTGATTGAGCGGGTAGAGGCGGACAAACTTGAAGCTTTCTGCCACCACGTAGAACAGCTTGTTGTGAGCCTTGGAGCACACTGCCATCTGGTACGTTCCGATCTACGCACACACAGACACGTACAGACGTTGGTACAATATGCTGCATTAACTCATCTTTATCCATTTAGTATTTAGTTACAGTTAACAGATCACAGCTTTTATCCAAAGCAATGTATTTAGATTGTTATTATGGATACATGCCATTCATGAGCAGGCAGAGATGTCTACAGGGAGACCATGGGAATAGGGTTTCAAACCACGAGTCAAACACCCTAACCCCATAGACTTATCGTGTGTGTTCTTGCGTGCCTTGTTGATGATCCCTCCACTCTCCACGACTCCCTCGGCGCCGACGATAACCAAGTCAACCTTCTCCACCACGTAGCTGGGGGAACAACAAAAACACTGCTGCATTCATTATCTTCCTAATATGGAGAACGCATTCCGTGGCAGTGGGATGAGCAAGGTCACCTCACAGCAGAGTGTGAAAATAACACAGCCAAGATGAATAAATAAATGAACACTAAACAAACAGGAGACACGACATGGGGTTCCGGAACAACAGACAAAACAGAGATGGGTGTCATGTCGTTGACGTGTTATGACCTCGATAGAAATGTATGTAATATATCATCCGTAGAAAGTATTATATTATTATTATATTATCTATATATTATATATTATATAATCTTATGTATTATCTATGTTAACTTTTATATTGTAGTACATCACATCCTTAGAAAGGTGTCATAACTTGATATATCTCAAGAAACAAATCTAATACTAATAAGATGTTTTTCTACCCCACAGCGGCGTCTAGGACCACGGTAACAGGAACGTCGAGTTTCCTCAGGGCTTCAGCCATCTGTTCGCTGAAAACCAAAACCAAACATGAATAGTTCAAAAGGCAGTGGGAAACATTGCAAGACATTGTTGTTAGACATTACCATGTTTGCATCAGTCAACTATTCAGCCTAGTGTGCCAAAAGATATATATTAAAACTAAGTGCTGCTTAGTAATTTACCAGTGCATTAAACAATCACGTACCCAAGAAACAGGTCTGGGTTAGAATATCTTGCTGAAGGATGCTTACAGGTAGACTATGGGCATTGGGGTTTGAACCCAGAGCCTTTCAGCTGCGAGTCAACCCAACATCCCTACTACATAAAATACTTTCTTGAAAAATGTCGATGACAACCGACACCCCCCACCCCACACACAATGCCATTTCCCATCCAACAAGATGTCCATGATTCAGTGGCTGCATTGATAAATAATAATAATCCTGAGATTTTACATTTATTTAGCAGACGCGTTTGTCCAAAGCATTCAAAAATGAAGAATCAACTCAAAAAGTGCAAGAATATTGAGTAGATAGAAATTCACAAAATTAGCAAAGAAACTACTTCTACTGCTACAATATAGAACCAATAGCTAGGGGAGGATGTTTCCCATACGACCGGGGTGTCTGCCCTTACCCGGCGGCGTCTGGCTGGGACTCTGTGACGTACACAGAGAACCTCTTCTTCTCTGCCGCCGCCTTCTCCAGCACCCTCAGGACCACGCGGGAGTACGAGTGGGTCAGGATTTTCTGAATAAAAAATTAAAAAAAGATTGGGAGCGTATACGATCACACATCTGGTAAAAATGGACAGATGTGGCAGAGACTTGAACTGAAGGCGACTGCCTGCTAGGATCAGCAAAATACCAGTGAGCAGGAACTCATGTTATTTTATTATATAAGAGAGTCCTGTTTGATACATTGTGGTCTGCAACATCAACACCAATGCATTTTTTGCAGAATCAGACCAATGCAAAGCCCCTTTAACATGTGGTTGAAGACCACTCTAACTCCTTAGTCATATGACCAGTGGTTGTATCATTCTTTATGTATTGGGAGAGAGTCCTGTTCACACTGGAATTGTGGTTTATCTTCCCTCTGTTATGTTACACGTGTTTTGCTGCATTGGAAAACTCACTGCGCCGTCTTTGATGAACGTGTGGCAGAGTTTGGCCACCTTGGCTCTGGACATGGAGATCTTCTGCAGAAATAACTCCCCTCGCTCCTCCATCACCTTCTTACACTGCGACAAATCCTGGAACCACCAGTTACACCAGAAAACAATGTCCATTATCAACAGAAGAATATCATTAGTAGGGTTCTAATATGTATTTATTTTGTGTAGGGGTTGAGAAATGGGCTTCCATGCCAAACTTAACCAAAGTACATAAAGATTATTCTTAAGGCTGTGATTATTAATAAGCATCCCTTTCACTTTTCCAGTGCACTCTACCTGGTGTTCCAACGATGTCAGGCTAATGAATCGTAGAAATAGTTCCCCCGCAGAAGACACAGCCACGGAGGAGTCCACCCCCGTCAGACAGTCTGTAGCCCAGGTCAGACTCTCCCTAAGCCCGAAAAGCGTTTCTCCTGAAAGTATAGGGTCCAGCGATATCCCACTCGTTAGATTGATGGCATGGTTGGTTGGTGGCATTCGTGCAATAGCATATATTTTGGAATTGACAAATAACTAGAATTGGTAGACCTTGGTCTCTCTTGAGGAACTCGAGTAGTGTGCGGATGGCAGCTACTGCAGATGCCATGTCGGGGTCTTTCCCCATCTGGGTCCTGAAGTACTCCACTAGCTCTGCAGAAAGACAAGAGTCAGGTGGTGTGCGATGCATGACAAAGTTTGTTGACAAATGTATTGCGATGAGAACTAACCTTGTTCGTTCATGTTTATTCAGGACACCGCAGGCAGAAACAGGAGGCTCTTGTATGATATGATAATTACGTCAGCCTCTATGAATTGAACCTGAACGTTTGACACATGCGTGCTAGACTTGCTCGCACTGTCGATTCCCCCTTCAAATAAATACAATATTTAATGCCCAGTAAATTAGTTACTAACCCGATCACCGTAACTTATGTATATTGTTTGTTTGTCAATGTTATATCGCTAACTTAAATCCTGTTAATGTGTTGTTTTACGTATACCACCAACTCATTTAGCAGTGTTGTCCCTACCGTCAGGCGCATGTTGATGACGTATATGCTGCGTCAAAATCATTGACCAATCGAAATAGATGGAACTACAACTATGACTACAACTCAAGTTTTGTAGACATAATAAAAACGTAAAAAACAAATTTTAGACATACATTTTTTTTTAACAACATTGTTGTTTGTATGCAAGCATAGACAAAAAGGAAGTTACTTTCCTATTTGTAAAGAACTGTAAAGTACAATTATTTGTAAAGAACTGTCAGTGAAGTTCACACGAGATAACAGCGATCACACAAGCACTAGCTTTTATTTATATTTACCATTTCAGTCTTCTGATTAAAAAGGTCAATAAAGATCACCTCCCATATAACACGATTCCATTCCCTCCTCTTCTTTGTCAACCATTCTCCTATTCTCCTACTGCTCCTTCATCATGCCCAATGTAGCGGTGATGTCGCCGTACAGGCGCCACAGCTTCCTGGTGCTGTGGTCCTGATCCTCAACGTTGATGAGGTAGACCTCCACAAAGGTCAAGCTGCTGCACGGCTCCTCCGTCACCATGACGTCGTCGGGGCACAACGAGCGCTTGAAACCCGGCCCCAGAGCTTCTGGGCTTGCGTCTCCGGCCTTGAGCTTCTGCCACTCCCTGACCTCCTCCTTGTGCCTCTTGCCCCCCCACGGTGTGCCTCTTTAGGGCATGCAGAGGCAGCCTCTCTGCCTCCTGACTGTTCTCAAAGACCATGGAGCGGTGTATCTCTGTCAGCACCAGCACTGAGTATACATTGACCAGGATCAAGTTGCTCAGGACGATGAAGAAGATGATGGTGGTGAAGAAGCGGGTGTGGCCGACGACCCGGTAGTCCAGGGCCACCCGTCCACCGTGACCATGCTGAAGACCACTCGTTCGAAGCCTCCCCAGTGGACTGGGTCCCCCGAACCACTGATCACCACGAAGATGAGGCATGACATGACATGAAGATGAGGCAAAGGACGTCCATCACGCTCTTCAAAGCCCTGTAGAGGGCCATGAAGGGTGCGTTGACCAGGGGCGAGGAGGAGGACACCTTGATGACCCCCAGGGACTCCACCGTGCTGGATGTGTGGAGGGGAAAAGACACGAACAACAACGCTGCATCACACACGTTGTTCCAGCTCTTCCAGAGGCGCACAGGCTCCACGTACACCTTCAGGAGGAACTCTGGGGGGCGTAGGCAGCCAAGAACAGCTCGTCTGTGACCTGGAAAAAGCTGCCGAGTTGGAGCTTTGAGGTGTGGTTGGGTCTCCAGGGGGATGAGGATGGCATCCAGGAAGATGGTCAGCATGATCCCATCGTGGACCTGGTGATGCCGGCCACATGGTTGGAGAACTCTGGCCTTTCACCTGTGGTCCAGTCAGAGACACAATGCAGGATGATCCATCTGAAACATTGAAAAGATCCTCTGGTTCTTGCTGACTTCTGCTTCGTTGGCCTTCATTATCTTCCAAGACTGGAGAATAAAATAGTTGGAATCAGTTTCCTAATCCCTTGAGAGAGACAACTGGTTGTATACGGGTCGTGTTCAAATGAATGACTGACACAGAACACATTTGAATGGATTGTGAGTTTTACGGAGAGCATAACGTTAGTGAGCTAATTCTTAGGCAGTTATAAATTAATGATGGCTAGTTTCAGTTCTTTGTATTTGTTTTGCCCTCGTTTACTTTCCACAATAAGCATATGTCAAACACGTTGCGGGGTCCATTTAAACTGATATAGGCCAACACGTGAACGTTATGTGATGAAGTTATTATTGAATTATTGATAGCTCACATTTCAATTTTACAATTGTATGGTCTCCTACTTTGACTGCGAACCGATATAACGTTTTTAGATGAGGCTTGTTTGTCTCGTATGGTCGGCACACATGCTATTCTATCAAGATATAGGACAATTCGTTAACGCATTCAATCCTGTCAGGAAAATAGGGTTAATTACATCACAAGCATACGCGACTGCATGCGCCAGTTTGGTCACGGAATAGAATCAACTGATTACAGATATAGCAATTCGATTTTTATTGTAAATAAATCAACCCCAAACAGCGGCCGTCCACACTATAGTCCTAGCCTAGGTATACGTGGACCGTCGACGCAGACAAAAAACCACACATCCGAGCCTTCAAAACGATTCCACATTCATAACAACCGAGTATACCAGAACACCTAACATACAAGCACACAACATAGTACACCTATTAATCGGTTACGCATAATACTCGGGAACGAGCACAAATGTCCCCTCTTTTGTTCCCGGTATATCTCACACACAGCGGGTATCTACACTGCACAACCTCTCCCTTCAGTGCGGCTGCAGCCTGCAGGCTCCCCCTGTGCATGCCCTCGCGCTCGTCCCCGCTCCGCTCCGCGCTCCGCGCATGCGCGTTGGCTCCTCCTGTGCGCTGTGCTTGTTTGCATTGTGTCTGAAACTGCCGGCGAGCTTTAAAAAATATTCTACCCACCAACGAGCAATGTCGGGCAGGTCGGTCCGCGCGGAGACCCGGAGCAGGGCCAAAGATGACATCAAGCGGGTTATGGCCGCTATCGAGAAAGTACGAAAATGGTAAGAGAGGGGGAGGAAAAAGAAGAGGAGGGAAAAATCCACCCTTTTGTTACCTAACACAAGAAAGGCTCGCTTGTTGAGAGAGGGGGGAGGAGGAAGAGGAGAACGAGCGAGAACGGATGAATTTGATTGAAAGGTGTATTTTGAGCGCGATTCAAGAAGAGAGATGTACTTGCAACTCAGGTGCACTGGGGCGCACTCGTGCGATGTGGTTCACTTTGGAGTTTAAAGGAAGTGTTCGACATCAAGGGATGCCCCCTTTTTTTTCCCTGTGTGGATTTTTTTTTTTTTTTTTGAAGCGGTTGAACCCAGTAGCCATTTCCAATTTCCAACAGTCACATGAAGCCATTCCTTTTTTTTTTTTTTTTTTTCTCCTAGTGCCCGTGCTGCTGGTGTGTGTGTGTGTGCGTGTTTTGGTCGGAGCGTCGTTTTGGGGGGGGACGGCGGTTATTAAAACGTTCGATAACTCGATATGACGACGACGACGACGACGACGGCGCCGCCGGGCGGGAGTACTTTTTTTAGTCCCGTCTGGAGTTTGAAATGAAGCGCTTCGGTCGAACCTTTAGCTCCGGTCGGTGGTGGTGGTGGCGGCCGGGCGGCGGGCGACGGGGGC
>OMLJ01114371.1:0-12725 GCA_900302595.1 Gadiculus argenteus
GCTCATGTATTGGCCCCATCCTCTGCTCCTCCCCTGCCCCATTAGGTGGGGGCCCCACTTGGCCCCCCAGAGACCTTTTGGCCACACACTCATACAAGCCCCTACTCCCACTCTCCATCTTGTTACTGCTTCTTCTCTCTATCTCGTCTTCCCTCTGTTGTAACTCGTCCTGATGGTATGAAACCGCTTGTTTTGTTTTGTAACACCGACTTGAAAAGTCGTAGTCCTGTCATGATATTTGCTTTACTAATAGCGCTGGAAGATGCTCTCTCATTGTGTGGTGAGATGTGATGTTTGTTTACTGGTACTAATGGCAAAAATGCTTATATGGGGCTAGATTTTTATTTTATTCCCACTTTATCAAACTGGCTGTCTGTTTTGGGTGAGTGGATTTTAATGAAGGCCTGAAGGCGAGGATCGCATTGTGGTTGGGGTGTTTTGACTCCCAGCCCAGAGGTACTGGGTCCTATTGCCGTTGTTTGAATGCTGTAGACATCGTTGGGCAAGATGCCCTAACCCCTGCCTCCCTAATGACATGTATCTGAACACGTCAGTGGCTTTGGATAGAAACCATTGCTGAATGACTTCACGCTTAAACTGACACAGTTGGGTGAAATTTGACTGGTCGATAAGACAGACCTCCTATAATGAGGAGATTTTCCAAAGCGATGGATATGCTGTGAGCTTGGCTCATGAAGAAGTCGAGCAGGGTTTATTGGATTAAAGGGGCTGATGACCCATGCTGAAGTCTAGCCTATTGCCTCCCATTCCACAGGTCACATGACCTGGCATAAAGGTGGCCCCAACATCTGAGAGAACGAGGTAGAGTAGTTGAGTTTAACAACTGAAGAGGAAATACTGGTCATTTTTGTTAAGGTTTAAAGGTGAGTTTGGTGTTTTAGTAATAGAAACGACTTCCTCATTTGTCATGACAACATCGGTGTGTTTATTTAACCTTTATTTATTCAGGTGAGTCTCACTTAGGTTGTGAAACTCTTTTGCAAGAGAGACCTGATAGCTACAGTTGACATGAACCTGTTGTGTCCAATGAGATGGGCAAAGTGGAGTAAGTAAATAGATATAGGTTAAAATTTAAAAAACGTAATCGCTAAGGGTGACCCACTGTCTATTCTGATTCTGTAATCGATTCAATAACAAGAAGGGTTTTCAAATGGGAGGTTGGAGAGTCCAGCCATGTGGCGGTTGACTTTGCTATACTGTAGTTATAGGTTTTGTGTCCTTAGTGCAGCGTCTGCTCGTATTCACAGGTCAGTAAAGTTTCCACCCTCCACCTCCCTCTGAGAAGCGGTCTGTGTGTCAGGATTTGGCCCCAGTCTCCTCTCTGTGGGCACAGGACTGGCTGTTCAAACTCTTACAGCACCAGCTTTATTTGGATCTCCCAGCTTTTACTATCCCAGCGTGTCATCAAAGACTAGACTGGTAACCCTCTTAATTGCTTTTCCTGCAGATAGTGCAAGATGAAGCACTGTATGTACTTTTATGGACACACATTAGTCGTGTTTTCCGCTTTATTGCAATATTTCTCTATTGATGCACTCAAAGCATATACATACACTCATATAGTGTTAGGGTTAGCCATAACCCTAACCCTAACCCTAACATGTAAACAAACCTCTGGTAGAAAATTATTGATGTTTAAACAATGGCTGTATCTCTTGAAATCAGAGTTATGAATTTCTTGACCCCATTTCCTGACATTGTTATTGACCTGTTGTGATGGAGGGACTATTCACACCACAATTGTTAACAATTCTTGTGGCTAGGTCATTCTTTGTGCAATCAAGGCAGTGAATTAAGGGCGTCTCTGGGCTGATTTTATTAAATGGAAATGTGATTCTCGATCAATCTCATAGCATCTGGCTATTTGTTTTTGTTCAGCCTCTATGCTGTCTTTCTTTTTTAAATCCCAGCAGTAAAAAAAATTCTGTGACAGGGACCCCACCCTCCTAACCTTTCTGAGCTCTGTCCAGTGTCTCCTGACTTATGGCAGTATTACCCAGCATTCCTGCTCTACACTCATGTGTGAGCAAGTTCTGCAGAAACATCCCGACCAACAGACTGCATCAGCATTTTGTCCCTCGGGGCAACTTCCTGTCTGAACTGGGTCCCGCTTGGAGCAGAGCTCCAGAGTGACTTGAAGAACAATGCAGGCTTTATCCTTTTTTTTTTAAATTATTATTATGTTTACCATCCTCAATATAATTTCAATAGATGCTCACGTTTGAGTGATAGACTTGTAACCTTCTGTGCAGTAATATCTACTGAATCCTTAAGAGCACATTAAAATGAGTCGTAGTAATGTTAATGTGCTCGGGAAAAATCCACTTGTACGATGAAACAAATGGATCCTAAAAGGTCTGTGTTAACCTGAGGATGTTCTCACTCCCCTCCGCTGCTTTTTTCGAGCCACGTGTGAAATCAGCCACACTTAGGAATAGATGAATAAACAAGGAGATAAGTGACTCATTTTGTGACAAGTACACAGATTTCCAGTGTTTGGTAATATAAGACATGTTGCAATCTTCTTTGTTTAATGTTTTTTCCCCTAGAGAGAAAGAGAAAGATCATAACAAAATCAGGTGCTCTTTGTTTGGAAAGAAATCAGAGTAGAAGAAAAACCTGGGAGCAGGGGAGTTCTCCCCTGCTCTTCAGTCAGAAGAAATGTGCTCTCTGAACCCCCAACAGAAATCCATTACACACTTCCCAGCACCATCCAGGAACCATCCCTCCCCCTTCCTGAGAAACATACATGCACACCGCACCCCATTGCAAAATTTAGAGTGATCCTGATTAATTTTTATATCAACCACGTGATTACGTTTGTGAAAGAGGATACAGGGGTGGGAGTGGACACAGGATGTGACACACTTGGCCGTTGTTGAAACAGGGCTTCCTTTCGGGGCTGTTGATGGCTCTCCGAGGCCGGTCCAAGGTCAAGAGAAGTCGGAAACAAGTACTGTTTTGTTTATTTGTCCTTGATGGGCGGATGGTTTCTGTTCCTAATGTGAGAAAGCTGGTTAAATGTCTCGGAGCAACAGCAAGACATTTTACTGTTTGTTTTTTTCTTAATCTATTATTAAATGATGTTACATATACGTTTAGGGCATTTAGCAGACGCTTTTATCCAAACCGACTTCCAATAAATAGATTTGTCAGAAGGAGAAATAATATATATCGCTGTCGGTACAGTAAAAAAGTGCAAAGCACTAAGAAAGTTAACGCTTTCTCTGTATAAAACAAAGATAGCTAGGATAAGATGCTACACAACCAAGTACTATTTTTAAATGCCAGGACGTGCAACATACAATGACACAAAACGTACAAAACTTAAAACTTAAAAAGATTTTTTTTTTAATTAAAAGAAACCTCTCTGAATGATGACGAAATGTCACTTGAAAAATGGCACAAGTCCTGGTGTTCCTGTGGTGTAACAGGGCTGTTGAACCATCGTGTTTTGTCTGTGAGTAGAGTTCCTCCATCAACGAACCCCTTTAAGAAAATCTATGATCTATGTTGTGCTGAGAGCCGATAAGTTTCCTCTCGAACATCAGGCCGCTGTCCAAGGTCACGGGAGAGGAGATGAGTCATAAAAACATTATGGTAAAAGAAAACTAAAATCACAATTCCACATATGGTGCTCTGACTGGAAGCTGGCCACTCGATGCAGAGAGGTCAGCAGCGAGCTACATGGAGTCCTTTTGGCCCAACATGTTTTCACTTGTTCCCCCCTGTTTAGGAGAAATTGCTGAACTCCCCCAAAGTAAAACGCCTTTTTTAGTGTGAGTTTACAACTTGCAGACGCTTGACACAAAGTGTATTCAGAAACTGATTTTAAAGGTAATTATTTACGCAAGGTCATGTGCGATACTGGATCTCCAGGAATCCTTTGCACTATTCAGACTTCATGAGGCAATCTTTGTGAGACTTGCTTTGGGGTCGGCGTTGGAGATAACAATGTTTGTTTTTGTTTTTTATGGACTTTGGTGCCTTCATGGAAATGTCCATGATGACTGACAGGGAAAGAAGGTTTAAAGATGCCGGGAATGACGTGAAGCATAGGGTTCCTAACCTGACTCCGCCAGATGGAATGATTCGCATTGGCTCAGCATTTCCATCTGGAATCGTTCCGTTGGAGAGCCTTTGGGAGGGGGCGAAAATACTGGTTGCTGATTGGATAAACGATCTGCCTATGTTGGCGATTGACGAGCCAAATCAACCAATCAGATAAACGAAGCGTATGACGTGATAACAGAGCGTCGAAGCAAGCTCATCAAGTAAACAACATGTCTGTACAGGATCTTTGCCGTTGGCGTAATGCGAATTTGCGTATAAAAGGCACACTTTCAAATGTCAGGTCCATATTTCAACCGATGGATAAAAGAGAAAAAAGCATTAGCGAGTGGCTAACAGAATTAGGGCTACCACTGTCTGAAAATGTGTCTAGATCAGGTCGGATTTGCACGCGTTGCTTCCGCTTGCGTCACAGTTAAACCCGCCTCAAAACCAACGCCGATTGGCTGCTTGTTTGCTGATCGCTCCAAATTATATCCGTCGTGGAATGCCAGTCTGAACTGTGAGTGGAATATCATGGAGCTCGCGAGATCAGGCTGGTCTCACGAGGCTTCCTAGTTTGGCATAGAACTGGTGTTGCTACGAGTTCTATTCCCTATGTGGTCACTACAAGGCATATTTCCTATGTGGTCGGGCTTGATGTTTGTGCACACGGTTGTCTTTATTCTAGTTCTTGTGTTCCCCAATAAGGTAGTGTATTTGTAGTTTGTCTATCAACCTTTCAACTGAAGTAGACCCTGAAATTGACAGAATTATGAAAGTTTCTTTCGATACTAAACAGGCCCTGTCCATGCGGAAACGATTTTTTGGTGAAAAGTCTTGTGCGTTTCGGCCGACCGTCCACACGGATCGGGCGTTTTCGCTGCCTGAAAACGCACTTTTCTGAAACCAGGTCCCAGGGTGGATAAAAAAAAAGGCCCTATGTGTTTCCATGTTAGGATTCGTGTGGACACCTGAAAACGCAAACACTGATGTCATCACCCCCAACCAGCTCGGTGACGTTAGAGTTGTGTTGCGTTGTTGCATTAGTTTTTTTTTTAGTTTTTTTTAGTTTTAAATACAGTCCCTTGGTAAATGTAATTACTAACTGTACATTAAAAAGTATTTCTGCTCAATCGAAAAGGTTTAACAACTGCTTTCTCCTCCTCAACTGTATGTTTGTATACAGGCTTGATGCGCTCCATTTTTTTGTGTAGAACCAGCGCCACACAATGGTCTTTAATTTTTACTACAGCATTTCTACAGCTCGATGCGTTTTGGCAATGAGTCCGTCTTTACGGAGATATTTCTGAAACGCATTAAAGGAAAACGGCAGGAAAAAAAATATTTTTTGCCCATGTGAACGGGGCCTTAGTCTTTCTTTATGAATTTGCTGTTGTGACTGATTGTTTTTTCTTATTGTCTTGCTTATGGAGTTCTTAGTGCTTTGTGATTTTTAACTGCTTTAGACGTTTTTCATTTTACCGGAATTTGTCTTGTATGAAAGCCTGATCCATAGGTCCCTGGCCAAAATGTAACTTGATATATAGTTGTTTTGCCTTAAATGCAATAATGAACATCGGTTTGCCTCTGTTGTGTCAAGAGAAAAGTTGCAGGGTGAGGTCAAGCTAAACTCACAAACACACACTATACACTGGATTCCTGTCTATCATTTCAAAGCCATATTTTTATAGGGACTCAAGATTCTGGGCTGGTGTTTTATGGCCCAGCGGGTGGTTACTGCGTCACGGTGCCAGAAAAGCATGTTTTGGTGGGAGTGAGGTCATCCACTTCTTTGTCTTCTCTCCCTTCTCTCCAATCTGCTTTCATCTCCTCTTCACCTCCTTTACGCTTTCCTATACGTACCCCCACCCCCACCACGCTGCCATCTGGGAGCAGTTGAATGTTGACATCGTAAATCTGTTGTATTATTATAATATACTTTTAATATGTTTCACAGAAGCAATTTCCAAGGGCCCGACATACCCAGTATGTACCCCCTCCCTCCCTCAGCCCCCCTGGGTTGCTTATATAAACACAAAGCCCCTGTACAGCTCCATGCCCCCCCCCCAATCCATTAGTTCCTGTGGTGTCCAGGGTCCACCCAACATGTTGTGAGCTCTGTTTGAGTTTGCAGATGGATTTCAGGGAAAGCCCATGCATGCACTTTACATTGCACGGAGTGAAAGAAACAAACCATGCATGCATATGCTTTATAGCCACTCTCAAATGTGGTCAAATTTTTTATGGGTTCGCAATTGCAGCCCATGAAGTGTAACACATGTACAATATGTTTATTGCATTCTTCATTTCTTTTCCCCCTTTAAAAAACATTTATTATTGTAGGTTTTCCCTTGAGAGCGAAGCTCTATGGGGAAAGGGACATGGACTTGGAAATCTTTTCAATCAAAAAACGTGTATTCACAAAATTGTGTATTCACAATTTGTGAATACACACAAAATAAAACGGACAACAGGCTTAAGAATATAGTGAGTGAATGTGGACGCAGCTGCACCTTTCCCCTCCAGGCCGCTGGGCTCCATCCCCTTTGAGTGGATGGAGCAGGGGAGTGTGAGTGAGTGCAGATTGTTACAGCTCCGTCTCACTGCGGTGGTCAGCCTGCCAGCTCCAGGGAAAGCGCAGCTCCTCCTCGTTTTTTGGCTGACATCTGACTCAGTCGTGGGTGGGGGTAGGTGGGTGGATGGGGGTAGGTTTGTGAGCCACGGCTGTGTTCTTTTTTTATACGCACGGGCATGGATCCAACTCTCAGCGATACAGGGTCCATCTAGTCTGCTGTGATCGACCTCCCCCGAGCTCCAACCTCCTGAGAGAACAGGGTTGAATCTCCATTTGTTGGGATGTTTGGTTATAGCCTATGAAAGTAAATGTTACGTTATGTTGTAACTAATCCTGTTTGTCCTCTTTTCCTTGTTCTCCTGTTCATAGCACGGTGATGATGCTGACTGAGTGAGGCTGTGGTCGATTCTAAGGCCGCCTGGGAGTTACACTGAAGACGACACTTCACAACAGGAAGGAAGTCCCTTTTGGTCTTCTTCTGCGTTCAATTCAGCAAAGGGAAAGTTTACCTCTGAACCCTCGTGGGTATTTTTTTTAAAGATGGAGGGTGTGGATACCCTACAGAGCTCCACGCTGGAGACCAAAGCTGACCGTATCGCCCGCTACAAGGCGGAGCGGAGGAAGGCGCTGGCCGAACGCTACGGCAACATGGAGGACTGCACGCCCAAGTACACCCGTCGGGAACGGAAGGCTGCCGACCCGTCAGAGACGCACCCCTCGACGGGCAAGGACGTAGAGAAGCTGGAGATCAGCGAATCGGAGCAGAGCTACAGCAGAAGCGCCCTCCGGGGTAAAGTGACAGAGACGGTGGATCAGGGGAGCAGTGAGCCCTCTGAGGACACCGGCACTGAGGGGAAACCAGAAGGGCATTTAAGCTGTAAACCGGAGACGACCAAGAGCATCAGGATTTCATCTCATAGCAGGTGGGTTTTAGTCATATATATATATATATATCTTACATATATACATCTTCATTTTGGCCTATACCCCTCCCAAATAGGAATCTATAAAGAGAGGGGTCACTAAAGACAACATACTTCCAAAACCTGAAGTTGGACACTAGAATTAGGGACATATATGGCCCGGTACAAATGAGTAGTTGGTGTCTAGTGAGGCCATATTTAGAGGCGTCAGACCCAGGTCGAACGCTTCTAAAATTGGTCTTTGGAGGAGAGGAGGACTGATGGGTTTCTGTTGGTCAGCCATGTTGGTCAGCCTCCATGTTGGTCAGCTTTACCATTCTGTGGAAGAATCCTACACACTTGTGGAAGGCCAAACAGTCATTTGGTATCTTCACCTTGTAACATTTTCTAAATGTCCTTTTACTGGTTTTTTGAGTTGTTGTTCTGAGAGAGAGAGGGGGGGGGGCTTTACAGAGCCTCTCCTGTCTAGTCAGGATGACAACCCCTGCAAACTAGCACGGGAGACCCAAGGACAGAGTTGAGAACGTGGAATAAATTAAGCAGAAGGGATTGTGGGTGATGCTGAATGTGCCTCGACCCTTCCTTGCTGTAAATGTTTATACCCTGTGCTCAATGAACCACAATGTGATGTAGTCATGTCATGCTTATTTGATTCTAATAACCATTGTGTGTGTGTGTGTGTGTGTGTGTGTGTGTGTGTGTGTGTGTGTGTGTGTGTGTGTGTGTGTGTGTGTGTGTGTGTGTGTGTGTGTGTGTGTGAGAGAGAGAGAGAGACGGGTCAGATCCTGTCTATGGAATGTAGCATTTATTTGGGGTTTCTCTTCCAGTTCATTGATTCCTTTAAAGTACAACTTTCAAATGTCACGTTTTGCAGAACCAAAGTGCCTCAATAGAGCAAACCGAGCTACATTACAAAACCTGAAGGCATTGTGAAATGTCCTCACTTTGTTTGCTAATGAAAGCTTGGCGACATGTGCGTGTGCAATTTCCCCACTTTGTTGTTTTATTGATATATTGACACCAGCTACATGCACAGTGGGCCCCTGGCCGCCCTCTATATACGCACACACGCACGTGCGCGCATTGGAGGTGGGCTGTTATGTTATGTTATTGTATTTGCTTCACGCTACTCATCTTGTCAGAACAAATGAGGACCTGCGGACCAAAAGTATGAGTCAGTCTCTGTAAGGACAGGCCTTTGATCACAGAACAATGTGTGGACCACACAATGAAGTGCCCCAGGCCGACCGCAGATTGAATGAGTGTGTGGTGTGGTATGTGTGGTGAAAGGTTGATGTTTATGGTGAATAGTAACATGGAAATGAACAGAACCAGGGTTTACATGTGAAGACTCAAAGCTGCTAACAAAAAATAACAAAATATACATTTTCCAAATAAAGCATAACCTAATTAAAAAAAAACCTTTGTATTAATATTTTAACTGAATTGGTATAATAATTTATACTAAATAAAAGTAACGCATATTATATTCTTCCATATGACTCCCTGCACACAGATGTACAAGTAAACACACATGTAGATGGTTAAATCTTGGAGAAAAACCAAACAAAGGCAATCTTCATAATCTATTGATCGGTATGATAATTAATATGGGAGACAAATAGGCAACTCAGCCGTTAAGGTCATGAATCTCAAAGCTCTCATAAGCACGTGCTATGCGTGCGTTTCTTCCTGCTCCAGATTATGATGACAAGTCATGTCGGCTGGTTTATCTGGCATGGACAGTCTTCCTGCCACCCCCCAACCCCACCCATCCATCCAGAGCTTAATGTTCTTCTCGTGTCAGGACATTGCAGGTATTTTTTCATGAATGGTTATGGATGTGTCCATTTGGTTCGTTCTTTTTACTTTTATCTTTTCTTAGTTCAGATTGAAATAATATTTCCAACCAAACAAATTTGATGGTTAAATTAATGGATAGATAGGTGGATTTGTATGAATGTATGCACGTCTGGATTGACTGGACGGATGAATGGGTCAATTGACTGGGAGGGTGAATCAATATAGATGGCTGGGTGGGTTGGTGGATAGATTAATGAGATCCATCCAGAGCTGTAATGCCCACCTGCAGTCGGCCTAGAGCCCAGCAGAGGACATATGGGAAGAGTTAAGGGATTCATAAAAGGCATTTGCGTAGAATTGGAGTTTGTTGTTACAGTGAATCACAGATTCCCAACAAAGGCTTGTTGCTAGATTCTGTCCGGAATTGGTATTAATGATGTTAGTGCTGGTGGTTTGTTTTGTTTGTGATACTCCTCATTCTGGCCCTTGTCCCTGCATTTCGGCTGAGTGTTGCTCTCCAAGGTTAATATCCATGATGGGCCCAAAATGGAATGAAATACATTAAATCATAATGTGTGTGTGCGCATGTTAGATATCTGAGTAGATCAGGACAGTGAGAGAATAACGGGGGCTTTACTGTGTTTTAAGTTGGTTTTAAGTAAGGTGAGTTTTTCTTATTCTAGTTGTCTTGTTTCACAGTTCTTTCTCTCTGACTTCCACCTTGCGCTTTCTTTCCATTCAAGTGCCATTCCACTGCAAGTTTACACACACACACACACACACACAGAAACGTTGTACTCTCATACAACGTTTCTCTTTTCTGTCCCGCCCCCCCATGGTTAGCTCTACCAGCACGAATGCCGCGTGCATAGCCAGTCATGTTAGGCGCCAGTCATGGCGGGTTTGGAGTCGACCAAGCGGCGCCGGACCCTCCGGTTGCTAGGGGCCGTCTCCGAGAGGGGTGGTTGCCCGGCTCGAATTTGCTTTCAGACCCTGAGCGTTTGACCCACCGTGGTGGACACCCTGACCTGGGGGATGGCCTTCAGACAGACCTCCATGGAGGACTGTAGAACTCACTCTATACCAGTAGAGAACCTAAGGCCTGGATACAACACACTTCCCAGTCATACACAATTTATATAGGGCTGGGCCATATAGAGAGATTTATATCTTTTGATGAATACTGTGGCCGGCAGTAGCTCAAGAGGTATAGCAGATTGACTGGTGACCGGAGGGTCACCAGTCAATCTGGGTACAGGGTACACCTGTACACAGGAGGGTACGCCTCCTAGCGTGTCGCTAGAGTGTCGAGGTGTCCCTCAGCAAGACACCTCACCTTGACTTCTCCTGACAAGCTGGCTGTCGCCCTGCGTGATTGACTCCGCCGTTGGTGTGTAAATGTGGGAAATGAATGGTTGTAAGTCGCTTTTCTTTGTATTTTGATCATTTTAGGCAGGTATTTTATCATTATTCATTTAAACAATGAAGTTAAATGTGTTTTCTGCTAAAATAAGATGGACACTTATCAATGTGTCAACCCTGGAATTTCTTTTGAAATTAATATCAGGCTTTGGTAAGCTCGCCCGTGTGGTTTAACAGCATGTGGTACCCTCAAATCACTCAGTTTCCCTGTTTTGGCCTTTGACCTGACCCCCCTCTGGCCATCAGGGCCTCCATTGTACCTCCTTCAGCCCCCTCTTCAATACATCATGGCTGCCTGTTACAGTGAGATGGATAGAGCCATGTTCATCGTGGGCCTGGAGGCAGCGTTGTAAGTCATTGCCGCTGCCAACGTCGGTTAGTGCTGTTTACAAAAGCACCATTGTGACTAGAATAGACGTTTCGGGTTATCCATCTCGTATTTAGGTGTGCGGCTAGACATGGCAGCTTGCTTGTTTACATGGAGAAAGGAAGATGTAGCCCATTTCCATAAAGAAATGGGCCAGCCAGACTGGCGAGGGATTTCATGCCAGGGTATTATGTGATCTTGTTCATATCTGACTCTGTATACTAATTTTGTATGACGTATGACAGAAGCATAAATTCATGTGATTTTATGTTTTTATGATTCTGTATTTGCATATCAGCAGGCTGTATAATCAACCCTCTTATTTCGTGGGTGTACGATTATATCTTTCTCTTTCTTTTTCTCTCTTTCCAGGCTTCTAAATGCTGTCGATTCAGAGGAACCGAAAGGTGAGCGCAACACTTTATAAAAAGGTATTATCATTTGAATGTAGTTGAATCCCTCGTTGTACTGCCAATTATGTACAGAGGTGTAAGGTCTGTTGCCTAGACCCTCTCAATCCCCTGGCTGGTTGGTTGTCAACAAGAGCTGTGATTCAATGTGGTCAATGTGAATATACTCCTTCAGATTAAAGTGATTGTTCATCAATATGAATGAATGATTCCTAGTGAATGTGCTTCAATATGAATGTGATTCCAACTGAACTCAGTCTTGAGTCAAATGCTGCCCCTCTCCATGTGCTGGGTGGTGTTGATGTGTGTATGGGGTATTTTTCCCTCGGAGGACCTCAACTGTTTGTTTTGTGTGCGTGGGTGTTTATAGCCTGGCTGATTTGGTCCATTCCTTGAACCGGGTAGTACGCTGTGTTTGGAGTCACAACAACAACAACTATAAGTGAATATTAATCTTTAAAACTAATATGCACCGATTCCTTAACCTGGATTACTGACTGCGCATTTCCTAGACTTCTGTCTGTCTTTATAGCCTCTCTCGTTTAGCGTTTTATTTGTGTACTTGAAAGCACCACCAACTGACATTTTTTCTGTGTCTCGGTCTTATCTTCTGGTATGTTCTGCTATATATCAATTATGTAAACATTTTAGATGTTAATACAGTTTTTGGTCTGCAGACTGTAAGGATTTGTGGAACATCTCTGGTGTTAAAGAACAATAAGAACCCCTTTTTGGGTTATTACAACAAAAAACAGCTTTCTGAAGATATTGTATGATACAATTGTAATAATAGCAGTTATACATCAAATTGGTAATAGTAGTATAGTATTATGGTGTAATATCAGTAATGAGTAGGAACAGGAGTTGACCATAAAATAGCCAAGTAATGTGTTTATTAAAGTGTGAGTGAACCCACTGTTTCAGCAGGAATTCAAACACTATGAAAGTGAATAATGAGTGATGTTGTATGTAGTGAGATAATGTATGCTCCGAACAGTTGAACCCTCACTTTGACTCGGTGATCAGAATAAGCCGCTGCTCAGACGGAGCTTTACCTACACACAGGAGTAGTGTTATACTATAGGTTCCCGGGAAACCTAACCTTCTCTCGGACTCAAACATAAAAATCAGTGGCTGCCTAGAACCAGCTC
>OMLJ01114381.1:0-11096 GCA_900302595.1 Gadiculus argenteus
TCTCTACGTATCTCAAGATTTTTTCCTTGCTTATTAAGGGACTTTCTTCTTGCCCTCTGGGGGGCTAGGGTCAGGGGGGTGTCATAAGCCGCGTACCGACCAAGCATACTTTTCCCGCTAGTGAGGTTTTGTGGGTGCGGTTTGGAGAGAGGATCCGCCCAGGATCTGCCCCTCAGGACTCTTAAAGGGCTCAGAAAGTCCTCCAGCAGAGGTGGTACTTTTCTGAGCCGCTCGTAGCTCGTCGACGCTCCGTTGATAAGCGTCTCAGACTTGCCTGTGGTGTGTATGCGATGACAAGGGGAGCTAATGCGTGGGCGTAGCCAAAAATAAAAGCCTTGGACTGAAAGTCCTGGTCGGTACTCGGCTATAAACATACAGCCTGTTAAGCCCTTTGAGACTGTACCTGATTAAGGGCTATACAAATACAATTGAAGTAGTGGTTGGGTGTCTGACACAACTTCCGTGTTTCACGTCGGGGCTTCATGACGTGTATGGACCTCAGTGTGGTCTGTGGTCTCCCTTACACGGGGGGAGGCGGGGAAAGAGAAGTGTGTTATAGGCCACCGTTCAACCACTCCTTGCGTACCACTTCTAACAAGTTTGAATGTGTCGGGTTCAGCGCCAAATAGCTCGTGTCGAGGCCGGCTTGGCTGTGAAAGCTCTGTAGGGAAGTAACTCCTAACTGAGATCGTGGTGTCTGAACGCATTAAAGGGACATTTCAAATTAATCTGTATTGAAAGTCGGTCATATTTGTACTGGAAATGTAACATCCATTTCTATTTTGGTGCCTTCTTGTCCTAGACAAGTGGGTGCTTGTAGTTTCACCAGAGCCTGAACTCTAACACTTCCACTTCCTTCCTTCTTTAAATGATGTCAAAATCGTAATATGACATCATTTAAAGAAGGAAGTGTTAGAGGTAAATACAGATATCTGCCATCTCTGGGGAAAATGAGAAAATGATGCACCACCATTCAACAATAGGACTTGGTTTCTAGCGATACAAAGCTTAATGTTAATGGGTGGAGTGTCCCTGTTATGAATGTCTATGAATGGTTATCATTGAGTAGATCAAGAAATGTGTATGCCTATGTATGGAATCGGCTGATTAGTTTTGAATCTGATTAGTTTTGAATTAGAATAGTTTTTAAATCAGATTTGTTTTGAATCTAGAATCGATTTTGAATCAAGGAGCGATCATCAAATCGTGACCACACACACTCTCGGTATCTCACAATTTATATCTTTGAGTGATTTTTTTTAAATTTATTTATATCTTTGAGAGAGTCCCACCCCCCCTCCTGCCGTGTGCACGTCTGATTGGCCGGTGTGTCCACAGGAAAACGGAGCTGTCGGACCCCAGCGCCGTGCTGGAGGCCTTTAAGTTCATCGAGAGCACGGCGGCGGAGTACAGCGACGAGGACGAAGACGAGGAGGGGGAGGGGAAGGACCGCACCATCATGGAGTCCAGAACGGTAAACAACACGCACGCCTATATACACACATTCACGCACACACATGCCCGCACATACACAATCATGCAATTACGCACAAGCTCAAGTACGCACACACATGCCCGCACATACACAATCATGCAAATACTCACAAGCTCACGTACGCACGCACGCACACGTACACGCACTGCTCAGGTTATTTGAGTTCATGTTGTGGTGTTTGGTGATGCTGCATACCAACAAACACACGTCTATTGTTTTTATTAGCCATTATCTTTTGTGCGTACGGTTAACAAAAAAAAACATGCTGAAACCATTTCATCATAGGGCTGTGCAATTGATTGCATTTTAATCGCAATTTAAATTATTGGGTCAATCTCCAAACTAAAATAATTGAGTCGAAACAATAATTTTAGCATTTTCCGTTGTACTGTTAGGCCTAGAGATTTTCTGAAAGAGACGCGAATGTAGCCTGGCTATTAATTTAAACAGTGTAGAAATGCTGAATATTTGCATAATATAAAAAAAAAAAAAATCGTTTCAATAAGCGTGATTTCAATATTGACCAAAATAATCGGGATTATGTTTTTTTTTTCCTATTTCATCATCTCTGAAACCTTGTTGAATGAAAACCAATAAGAAACATTCCTCACTCCATCACTCACTCACTCACACTGTTTCCGACCGCGCTCTGAGATGACCGGGATGATTCTCCGTGCTCCTCAGATCCTGAGGAAGAAGCCGGCGTCGTCTTCCTCCACCTCGTCCCCGGCCAGCATGGACACTAGCGAGGACCCCGACACAGAGGAGGCCCTGAAGGGCTTCGACTTCCTGTCCAGCCCTGACGAGATGGACACCTCGCCTGAGTCCAGGGGCACGGGCGACGGTACGGACTGGGGTAAGCCCGGGGGCGGGAATGGGGGGAGAGCGCTGGGTCTGGAGCTTGGTGGAACCAGCCTCGCAAAGCGTGATGGGGTAAAGGGAAAAACTGTTGATAAAACGACCGCAAAGATACCGTATATGCTCTATTATAGGCCCGGTTCTTTATTTGACTCAAGCGCATCGCGGCCCAGTGTCAATGTTGAGCCTGATTTATACTTCTCCGTAAAGTGCTGCACATCGGTTACGGACAGCCCTCTCCGTCGCTGGAGAGGCTGACGGAGACCCTCTCCGTCGTCTCCGGCTGCATTACAGCCTGCATTACTGTCCGTCACTCCGTCGAGGGGAGACGGAGATGGCAAGGGCTGTGATTGGTCCTCTAACAAAATCATTTCCGCAATCACTTTCCCCGGTTTGACTTTGCACCTTATTTACTTTCTACATTAAGCACAAAACACCAAATAAGATTTGAAAAGCTCTGGAATTATATTTCCAACACTATTTACATGGTTAGTAGTCAACATATAAGATCGATCGGGCGGTGAATTGCGTTGCGTATCCGACATCCCGACGGAGAACTGTGAAGGCTCGAGAGTCGGATTACGGATGACGGAGATGGAGAAGTATAAACTAGGCTTTAGAGACTGGCCGCTAATTGAATACAGGCCAGTATTAGAGCATTTACGGTAGTACTACAAAGAAGATTCTTTCCACTTTTATGAAATCCAAATAGTTTCGTCATTTTAAAACTGTTGCTTTTGTAGAAAAATGCTGTTTTGTAACACTTATTTCCATTCTGTTTGTGTGTGTATTTTTTTGTTCCGATGTAAATGTTGAACATCTGCCCATAGTTTGGTGACTGTCGTGATATCTCTGCCCATTATCCACACTCACTCTGTTTACATCATCCAGATCTCCACGCTTGAACTCTGTGTGTTTAATCCATAGTGTATGTGAAACGTCCACCGTGTGTTCCCATAGCTAGCCAGTCAACACTGGCTGTGTGTGTCCCACCCCCCCACCACCCCTGTGTCAGTGCGGGACTAGAGCCCTCCACATCTTCTGTCCGGAGCGCTACACACCAGGTCTCCTTCAGGGGTCCCTGTGTGGGAGGTTGATGCCGTTCACGTTTGCGTTACGTTTATTACGAGTGAGATGGATTGACCCTTCAAAACATTGCTTGAAGGGCGGGGCAAAGACCGAACATTTCAAATTGAAATTTACTTTAAAATAAATATCCATATGGCCCGTCAAAGGAACCCCTAAACTACCATCCAAAGACCCACCCCCCGCCCCTCACCTCCGCATTAGGAAGAGATGAACGATGGTGGCAATGTGTAGGTCCGCCGTCATCTCCCACATGATGCCAGAGGGGCCTACCAAACACGACGTCGACACTCACCACCTGCTGTGGTGGGGATGGCCGTGTGATGGCGGTGGTCATCACCCTGAGCGACCCATCCCTGGTCTGGGCAAGGCCCGCTGCCGTTCTCCTTGAGGCGTTCCACCCCTGTTCCCCCCTACCCCTGCTGCCCTTACCCCATGGATCCTCACCAGGACCTGCCTGGACTCAGATCCTAGCCTTGTTGAGCCTAGCCTCTGAGCCTAGCCTGTTGCGCGGCTCGGGGGGACGTAAAACTTCCGGGAGAGATGCTGGGCACCTCCCAGAGATAGTGGCGAGCTACAGGGGGTGCTGGTGTGGGCAGGGGGTCTCCGTACGGACTCCTCCTGGACCAGGGCAGCTCCTCAACAGCCTCTCGGTCTGGTTTTCTCCTCCTCCTCCTCCTCCCCAACCTTCCCTGTGTAGACAAGGAGGAGCAGGACTCTGAGGCCTGGGATGTGGACCAGGGCCTGATAACCAAACTCAAGGAGCAGTACAGAAAGGAGCGCAAGGGCAAAAAAGGGGTGAAGAGTAAGTCCTTGTCTGCGGCCTGCTGCCTCCCCTCTCCGCCTACTCCTCCATCTGCTCCGCCTCCTCCTCCTCCTCCTCCTCTCTGGTAGACGCTGGTTTCCTCACAAATCCAGCTGAAAAAAAACACAAAAGCCTCAAATCAGGAGCAGACATCCCTCGCCGCGTTTCTCATTTCCCACTCCTGGCTGCAGTCCTCTCCCCTTCTCCTCTCCCCTCTCCTCCCTCTCCTCCTCCCCGCCTCCCGTGCTTTACGTTCCTCTCTGCGATGCCCCACAGATACGTAGCCTTTAGCAACAGCCACGCCGGGGGGACGGACTGTCGAGCACGGTACATCTGTAGAAATCGGTCGGTGTCAGCCCCACCGGCTGAACTCTGACCTCCTTTTTTTGCAACGCCAACCGTTTCATGCGGGTTCTTCTGCTGTACCGGCTACACGCGCCCCTCCGCTCACGCACTCGCTCGCTCACCGGGGCCTTTCTCCTCATCGGACGTGGCGCTTAATGTCTTTATGTTGCACGCTTTCATCCCTGCTGCCCCTCCCATTCTCTTCTCATCCGTTTGTGTACTTCAGTTTTTACCGTGCAGCACCATGTTGTCTGTGATTACATTTCCCTCGCCTCCTCGTGTTTGTGATCTACAACACGAACCGGTTTCGCTGTTCACAGTCACACTCCATATTGTATTCATATCGTCTATTTCGTCCAGTTCCATGTCACTTTATTTTTTCATTTCTATTCATGTTATTCAGCGGGCATTAAATAGTTATAACGCAATCATAGTTGGGTAATAGCTGTGGTTTTGACGATACTTTTCAGGGTCTCAGATCTCTTCACCTTGTCTTTCTGGGTTCTCATAAAAACCCAGAAAAACGGACTGATATTTTTCTAAGATGTATAATTATTTAACCGAGAGTAGGCCTGTTAAGGTTTCACATTGTTCCCAGGGCTGACGTCGTCCCTAAACCCTCTGCCGCCACCACATCCCCTCTTTATTTAGACCCCATGAACGTCATCCTTTCATCAGGCTTTCTGTTTCAGGCACTCTCTCGTTTCTCCTGCGCTCATTGTGACAGTGAAGGTGTGGGTGTGGAGGAGGATAATTTGCTACAGCATTGAGTCATTTGATTGTCTGAACCGCACCAGTGCATAATTAATCACTGTTGGCAGGCCTGGTGTTTCCTTCCCAACGTCCCGTCGGTTATGAATCACTCATCGCGGACGTTTCCACTCCCATGTGGACGACGTGTCGTACCTTTTAAGATCATCCTCGTTCACACACCACAGCCTTCACTGCCTCTTCTTTCAGTTCAGCTAACAAGGACTCCCAACTGCTGCTTTCATTTTTCTCCCTCTCCATCCCTCTCGTGCGGTGCATCTATTATTCACTCATTTGTATTCCCTTTCAAGGCTTATTTTTTCCCCTCCTCACTCACATCATAGGCTTCTCTTCTTCCAGAGTACCGTTACATTTCTAATCCTTTTCCTCGACGTCTCTCCCCCTCCTCCTCACCGCCTCCTTCCCTCTCCTGAGCGGTGTCCGTGCTAACGTCTCCCCCGCCTGTCCATCAGGGCCCAACCGGTCCAAGCTGCAGGACATGCTGGCGAACCTCCGCGACGTGGAGGACCTGTCCCACATGCAGCCCCCAGCTGCGCCCCAGGCCCGGCCCAGCGTGCCCCGCCTCAACGAGCACGAGGCCAGCCGGCCGGACGAAGGTCAGTTCGGGTCGGGTCCGCTGCCACCCGCAGCTGGAGTTTGGTGTTAAGTTACTTTACAGTTCTATAAAAAAAATGAAACCTTTTAAAGTGCGTCTGGCTCTTTCTGAGTAGCAATCCAATCCAGAGTCAAGCTCAGAAGTAGCCTGGCTCCACCTGTCTACGTACTTCCTTCTCTACAGTACTCGGTCTGGAATAGCTTGATCCGCCTTTGTTTACTCTGGCAAGATCACCGCCGACCAACCAGTGAACAGAGGGCGTTCCCCAGAGCGATTACGTTTAAGTTGCACGCTGAGTTTGAAACGTTGACGCTGTTCCACACTCCAGTCCAGCGGTGGCGCATAACATACGTCATTACCAAACGTTAGTGATTGGTTTAAAATTTCAGACAAGCGTCCACCAACCAGGAAATAAACGTTTGCCAATGGATCTAGACCAGACTCTCTGCGGAGTCAGAGAGTCTGGTCTCCAGGCTAGCTCAGAAGTGCTTCAGATTAGATCTTTGAGTGGTGAAGAGAGAGATGGAGAAGAGGAAGGCAAGATATTGAAAATGAATAACTCTCCAAAATAAAGCCCCTTCCCACCCTACGTATCTCCGGATCTTTCAGTAGCAGCACCTTCTCAGTGCTGACTTCAACGACCCTGAATTTAAGCTAAAACCCAGCTGCGTCTGTTGGCTGAGGCCTGTGGTTGAGCGCTGGCTCTCAGCAACCATACAGCGGTTCGGCGGTGACCCTGCTGGTTTTGTCTCTCCCCAGTGGAGGCGCTGACCTTCCCCCCAGCCTCTGGGAAGTCGTTCATCATGGGCGCCGACGAGGCCATGGAGAGTGAGCTGGGGCTGGGCGAGCTGGCGGGGCTCACAGTGGCCAACGAGGCCGACATCCTGACCTACGACGTGAGTATCCTCCAGGGATCGGAGGAGACGACGAAGTCATGGTCGTGGATTACATATCTGAAAAAGCAGTACAAAGCACTTTTACATACAATGTATATGAGTGCTTAAACTGGCAGAAGTTATTATTGTGTCCTGGTCATAAAATTTAGATATCTTTTAGAATTTAGAATCTTCTCAAATCACTTACATGGGCCTTTCCGACTTCCGGTGGTGAATTATTTTTCAATAATGACCTTTGCTATGCATATAATGACCGCTGACAAGGAAAGTCACGTCTCTCGTATCAACTTATCCACCCCAGCGTACTCTGTTGCTAAGCGACGTCAACGTCTTTGGCATTTGACTATTTCTCTGGTGATCAACACTACGAATGCTAAATTGTAAAAAGACACACCGTGTGAAGGTATTTTTTCGTTTTGACAAGTCACTGTGTAATAAGCGGGATAATGTATAGAACCCCTTCAGGGTGAAGCAACATCGGTGCATGTTCGTCGGGATTATTTCCCGATAATGACCGCCGTTCTATACATTATACCTTACATAAACATCTATATGTATCGGTCAATCTGTATGTCTATGCACACGCACACATGCACATGCACACGCACACACATGCACACACCCCGACCGGCTCTGAACACTCGGTTCTTAACCTCCTCAGATCGGCAACAACAAGGACGCGCTGAGGAAGACCTGGAACCCTAAGTTCACCCTGCGCAGCCACTTCGACGCCATCCGGGGGCTGGCCTTCCACCCCGTGGAGCCCGTCCTGGTCACGGCGTCCGAAGACCACACCCTCAAAATGTGGAACCTCCAAAAGACAGCTCCCGCCAAAAAGTAAAGGAGGCCGCCAATTTTCTCCCTGCCGTTTTCTAGAATAAATTGGTGATTTCAATGTTTTTAATTAAATTATTTTTCATCCACAGGAGCACCTCTCTAGATGTAGAACCCATCTACACGTTCAGAGCCCACAGGTAAATACTATACATGTTTTGAATCGATCGATTAATGGGTGGGTCAGACAAACTGCATCAGTGGTGCTCAATCATGTGGTCCTCCACTCCACCAGGGGAGCTGTCCTCTGCGTGGTGATGAACAACACGGGGGACCAGTGCTTCAGCGGGGGCGTGGACGGGACCATCCAGAGCTGGAACACGCCCAACCCCAACATCGACCCCTACGACTCCTATGGTAACGGCGTTTCCTCCTTTTACCGCTGATGTATAAGAACGACCAGACGGTTAGGATACGGCTCAGCTCAGGAGGTAGAGCAGGTTGACTGGAAACCGGAAGGTTGCTGGTTTGAACCCGGCTCCTCACCCCGACTGCTCCCAGAGAGCTCGTATTAAGCCTGGTTTATACTCCTCCGTAAAGTGCTGTACGCGGACACGGAGAGCCCTCTCCATCGCTCAGAGACCCTCATCGTACTCTCGGGGCGCATCCTATATTTTTTAAGTGTCCGTCACTCCGTCGAGGGAAAACGGAGACGGCAAATCATTTCCACAATAACTTTCCCCGATTTGACTTGGCACCTTATTTACTTTCTACATTAAGCACATTAAGGACTAATAAAACACCAAATAAGATTTGAAAAGCTTTGGAAGTTTATTTCCAACAGTATTTACATGGTTAGTAGTCAACATATAAGGTCGATCGGGTGGCGAATTGCATTGCGTATCAGACATCCAGACGTACAACTGTGAAGGCTTGAGGGGTCTCCGTGGTGACGGAGTCAGTAGTATACCCTGGCCTTTAGTCAGGGAGCCAAAGTCTCAAAAGCTCAAGAAAAATTGTGTTGTTGGTGGTGTCTGTAAACTTTGACCCTAAGGACCAATAATTGGAGGGTCTGCTCTGCCGGAAATATCGCGGAAAAAAAAACGTGGCCATTTTAGTTTACTAAAAATATGAAGAAAAAAAAAAATCCCCTCAAGTCCTCAGTGGGTTGGGTAGGCTGTCAATAAATGCATTCCAGATACACAGAACACATATACTGAAAAAACACATTAAAAACTCTTAAAACACATTTCTACATGATTTTGCATCAATTTAATGGAAAAAAGGTGTTTACTTCATTGGCAATCAATTATTCCCCCATCAGTCTTGTTATCACTTGTTATCAGTCAATATGCCAAATATGCTAAAGGCCCTCAATGTAAATGCAGACGAGAAATGAGGCTGCCAGACTGTGACAAAAAGGATAATGCTATTATTATTTTAGCAGATATTTTTGGGGTTATTCATTGCGATGAACAGTTTTGATTGGTTTTCTGGGGTTCAGCTCCAGTAGCAATGCTTATGATTCTGTAGAGTCCTTATTTCTGAGCTTATAGACCCTTTCAAATGCAACGTCACAGAAATATGCGTGCAACGTTTGGGGTCAGAAAACACAAACACTGGTAGCCTACTGTATGACTTGTACTCGTGTTTTTAGTGCTCACGTCATTCCAGGTCAGTCGTAATTCATCAGCCCTTTATTAGATCACGCTGAAGGCTCTGGTTTTCACAGAAAAGTGTGTCAATGCACCTAACGTTATTCTGTGGTCATGGTTGGAACTAGCTTGTAGTTAGCCGTCGGCTAGCGCACTTGTTGACGGAATATGCACTTTGTCGGTGGAGGACCGTGAACATACACGCTCTTCTTTACCTGCTGTGACATTATCTGACCCCAATCACCGCGTGCATTCCCGCTAGGCTTGGAATGGTTGCATACAATGAAGGGGTCTATACAGTTGGAAATCAGGTTTATATGTAACAGGCATAAAAATCAGATGTTTTTATGTATTCTATTTTTTCGTATTTAAATTTAAATTCCCTAATCGCGCCCTTTCACGATTAGTCAACTGCAGAGGCAGACATCATGATTTTTCTGGAGATAGAATTCATCACGCAGCCCTAATAACAAACGTCTCTCTCTCTCCCCCGCTCACAGAGCCGTCTGTCCTGCGGGGGGCGCTGTCCGGACACACAGACTCGGTGTGGGGGCTGGTGTACAGCAGCGCCCACCAGCGCCTGCTGTCCTGCTCGGCTGACGGCACCGTCAGGCTGTGGGACGCCAACAACACCTCCCCCGCCCTCGCCGTATTCAACGAGAACAAGGGTACCCTCTCTAGATCCTCCCACTTCTGTGGGCCCGCGTTAACCAACAGCGCTTTGTGTGATTGTGTTAAGTTGTGTGCGTGTGTATATATAAGTTATTACACGGGTAGTCGTTCAGTACTCGTCTTTGTATTTTGTATATAATACGTCAGACTCGTAAAAATATCCAGCCGTACTGAACGACTGACTAATAAATTATTTATTATACGACAAATAAATCAAGGAAAGAATGAGTTTTCCACCATTTATTCTTCATTTTTCATTTCATTTATTTATTTAAAGGACAGTGCACATTAATCAACATTTCTGTAAATGTGCCAGTGTTAGCCAGCAGGCTAATTTTCAACTGTAGTCCTTTGGCAAGATGTTATACTAGGCACATGGTGGCTAAAAAAAAGGACATATTAAATCACACAGCAATTGATATACAACAATAAAACATAATGCCATATTCTGCCGCATTGTCTTTTGACCGCTCGCTGACGCAGCTGTGCAATCAGTTGTTGACCCTTGTAATATCGCC
Source organism: Gadiculus argenteus (assembly GCA_900302595.1). NCBI lineage: Eukaryota > Metazoa > Chordata > Actinopteri > Gadiformes > Gadidae > Gadiculus > Gadiculus argenteus. The sequence goes on from OMLJ01114381.1 coordinate 10,471, forward strand.
CTATATTTGCACTCTAAAAACCCATATTTGCCCTTGATATCTTGCACGTCGTGTAATAATGATGTACAATGGAGAGTCGACTGTATGCATTGTTATTCCCGTGCCCTAGGGGGTGCTCTACGCCACCTGTTCAGTGTAACTTGTAGCAGTGCTCTGGTGCTAAATCAGAGGTCAACGTCTCCACCTGCGTTCTTGTGTCACTCCGTTACTAACAAGTTATCATTATATTATATAATGAACATAATATGTTTATTGAATGTTTCTCTACGCAATGGTCCTTGTTTACAGATAAATTAAGTAATGAAGAGTACTTTATTGAAAAACTCATGCATGTGAAACGGCAGTCATGCAGTGCACAGTGCAAAATATAATTTTATAAAAAGAAAATGTATACAATAATATTAAGGTCTTAAAGATGTCTAGAACTTGTCCCCTGGCTGCACGGTGGTAGTGAGGTACTGATGTACTGATGTGTGTGTCCAGCGCTGGGCGTGCCCTCCTCCGTGGACCTGGTGTGCAGCGACCCCGCCCACATGGTCACCTCCTTCACCAGCGGGCAGATCGGCCTCTTCAACATGGAGACCCGGCAGCTGGTCCTCAGCCTGGAGACCGCCGTCGACTCCGGT